>JAZHYW010002967.1:0-106801 GCA_037355805.1 Ixodes ricinus
TAGGTGACAGCTCAACAAACGAACCAATTAAGAAGTTTCGCCACAATACCTTTATTGGAAGAAGGCATGCCTTGCTTTAACTTTGGAGAAAATTTACATTATAGTTGTCCTTGTGCTGGCCGTCTCGATGCCCGTCCATGCTTGTGCTTGTGGTTGTCATTCAATTGAAGACCTCTTCGGTATCTTCATGGTGCATGTAAGGGCAGCTTGAAATAAAGAGCAGAAGAGGATTCGAAATCAATACACAATCACAACAAAATGTATATGACATACATCGTTAAAGTCGGCAAGCAATGTGCTTACCAACTATCCCAGCTCCCCACGTTTCTACTCTACATGACATATGAAACAAACCTCCCATAAATTGAACCAAAGTAAAAATTGGCATTGGATTCAACACCCAATACAAACAGTGTTTGAGAAATAAAACAAGCGAATTAAAATTGCACAACTATTCAGTGATATTAAGCACATTGAATTGAGCCGGATATCCCTTAGTTTATACAATAGGCTCGCAATAATTCAAACTCGGATATTTAATACTTCCGGTTAAGTCAAACAAATTTAAAAATTTGGGTTGTCCCGCTACGTTTTCGATGTATTCATAAGCCGCTTAACTCAAACGGCGCTTTCGTGCAATTCATACTTTTTGTTCTCGCGGCACCGTTGAACGCACTTCTTTCTGAGCACCAGAGCACTGCGGAGAAGCAACATCCGTGAAGCTTGCTTCCACTGGTGTTGCTTTTCCGCAGTGTACCGGTGCTCAGAAAGAAGCGCACTCAACGGGGCTAAAGCAGAGCAGAGCTGTATATAGACTCTTTTACTGAAGGAGGGCGAGAGGAAAGGGCTACTGGCACTTTCCCACTTGCTGGAGCGTTTCAAAGAGTGAAAATCCCGGATGAGAGGCTTCGCTGGTGATGGGTGTAGGCATTGCTCGCACTTAGTTTGCGCTTGCTTCTCTGTTTTAAACTCCCAAACTTAATTAGAGCCACGGGCTTGGATGGCGACAGTCCCCCGGTCATCGGGACATCATTGCTCGGTTATAGGCTGCACGAATAACGACAAAAAGCGTAGAATACTGCTGAGGACCTATGTAGCTTGCATGGAATCCGGCAAGGCGAGTGCGGCTGCAATGTCTTTAAGCCCCACCTCTTTCCGCATGACCCCGATTTCCAGCGGCAGTGGCTTGCATCCCTAAACCGAAAAGACTTTTCCCCAACGCCATCCTCTCGACTGTGCTCGGAACATTTTGTGAATGGAGCGCGCACCGCACTTAACGCTGTACCGTCAATGAACATGGGGTACGCTCGCAAGGTGCGTGCAAGTTTTCTCCTGATAATTGCTGTTTCAGCTTGTAACTTTTTGTAACTGAGTTTATGTTAATATCAATATTTTGAAGAGGTGACAATGACTTGATTTTATTATCTACAGCACTTAGTTGAAGGCTGATTACCGCAGCCGGGTGTGGCTGGAAATTGTCGAAAAGTTAGTTCTATTGCTTTTGCCTGAATCGCGATGTCCTGCGCAATACCAGAGAGCCATGAACCTCTGTTGACCGTCACAATGCGACTAGGTTCTTCTCATTTTCAAAATTAGTACATATTGTAGCTGGAAAGAAACCTTCAATTCCTGTTGCTGAAAGTTGAAACATGCTCATGCATTGATGTTTATAAATGTAGAAACATGCTCATGCATAGGTGTTTATAAACGTTTTACTTGAGGATCCCGTGCCAATGAGTGTGTCTTTTGTTGAGAACTGAAAACAGCAAATTCGAGATGGGCCTATTGCCGGAGCGAGTCGATCAATGATTCAACAATTCGATATCGATGCATGAGCATGTTTCAAATTTCAGCAACAGAAATTGAAGGTTTCTTTCTGGCAATATTATTTACTAATTTTGAAAATAAGAAGAATCTAGTCGCGTTGTGACGGTCAAAATAGGTTCATGGCTCTCTGGTATTGCACAGGAGATCGCGATTCAGGCAAAAGCAATAGAACTAACTTTTCGACAATTTCCAGCCACACCCGGCTGCGGTAATCAGCCTTCAACTAAGTGCTGTAGATAATAATATCAAGTCATTGTCACCTCTTTAAAATATCGATATTTACATAAACTCAGTTACAAAAAGTTACAAGCTGAAACAGCAATTATCAGGAGAAAACTTGCACCCACCTTGCGAGCGTACCCCATGTTCGTTGACGGTACAGCGTTAAGTTCGGTGCGCGCTCCATTCACAAAATATTCTGAGTACAGTCAAGAGGATGGCGTTGGGGAAATGTCTTTTCGGTTTACGGATGCAACCCACTGCTGCCGGAAATCGGGGTCATGTGGAAACAGCCGCACTCGCCTTGCCGGATTCAGTGCAAGTACATAGGTCCTCAGAGAGTATTCAATGCTTTCTGTCGTTATTCATGCACCCTATAACCGAGCAATGGTGTCCCGATGACCGGGGGACGGTCGCCATCGAAGCCCGTGGCTCTAATTAAGTTTGGGAGTTTAAAACAGAGAAGAAATGCAGGCACCCAACACCGGCAAAGCCTCTCATCCGGGACTCACTCTTTCTAACGCTCCAGCAAAGGGGAAAGTGCCGGTAGCCATTTCCCTTTTTCTCTCGCTCTCAAAATGGCGCTACCTACGATAAAACGGTATAGACAGCCTGGTCAATAAAAGGAGCATGCAGAGCCAGGGCGTGCAGCAGACGCAGATAGAGGGCTTCACAAGCTCTCTTGGTCAACCAGAAGCCTAAAAGAATCTCATAACTATGGTAGCGAGAAACAGCTTTAATAAGTGTATAAGTGTTAAATGTAGTAACTCTTCATGGTTATGGTGCACGCAATGTTTCGATCATGGTTATGTAAGAAGATGTCAGAAACGAATGTGCCACTTGATTTCTGTTTTATTCAAACGAAGTCTGACCGTTTCGACGGCAGATTCCTGGCACTCGGCAATTGTTCTGTTGGTCGCGCATGCTTTTTATATCTTCTATATCTTTATGTATCTTCCACCGTGATGTTGCATGATCGCGATCGAAACATCATGTGCACCATATTTCCAGTCACCGAGAGTTACTCTGATGCACTTATTAATTTTGTTTCTCGCAACCACCGCTAGGGTATTATGCGCAGCTTTTGGTTGGCCACAATGCATTTGTGAAAACGCTCTAGAATACGCCCAGCCGACCTTCAGCCAATGGTGCTTCCTCATTTGCCTCGTACACATCCCATTGAAAGGTTAAACTCTCTCTATATACGTCTCTGAACCAGACGACACATGAGTGACAAAAAGGGGTGCCGCGCGGCAGTTTCGACAGCAACTTGCGCGGATACTGTGATGTGGAGGCATGGCTTTACGTCGCAGCATTCATGCAAGTTGCTATAGAAACTGCAGCACAATGCCCGTTTTCATTACTCATGGGTCCCCGCTTAATAGTCCATAATAGACAACTATTTTGCTGGTTGAACAGACTTAATTTTATTTTGAGGTGTCATGTGCTGTCTAAAAAGTCCCCGATAAACAACATCCTTGGCCGGTGATTAAATTTGTGTCATAAATTTCACCAATGCTTCATGAGTGGCATACCTGCTTATGATTAGTAGGCCTGTTAGAGAAAATGATCAAATATCTGTTTTGTGTATGTAGCCATCCATTTAGCAAATCATAATTTATCTTGCAACATATTTAGATGAACTTCTTATAATTCAAGCTTTTGATAATTCATGCAAAATTCGTGCCTTCCTGGAGTTTGAATTAATGAGAGTCTACTGTATGTCACATTCAAATTAATGGTTTAGCTTCTTGGGCTTAATGGAATCTGAACCTTTCTCCACTGGCAGTGCATTAAAAGCAAAATAGTACAGCCATGTATTTGCTCTAGTTTCGTGCACTGGCACAGGCTTGTGCAACTAAGTCAAACAAGCATCAAAGAGAAGCTGAAGCTCTTTTTAAGAAATCTGAGTTAGGAGCGGACTTCCACAGCATTTTGTCCCATGAATTCAGTTATCACACTATACTTGGGTAAAAGTCAATGTAAACTATATTTATTTTGAAAAGATGTGAAGCGATTGCAGCAGGGCATGCAGTGAATCTCTCTTCCACCTGTAATCTGTCCAAAGCGTCGTGAAGTCATTGTTGGCATCCCCAAGTCACCTTAATGGTGAGTAAGGGTTATCGGACCCTGCCAATGACGTCACTTTTGCTAGATTTTATCTCCGCTTTCGAGATCTGCTTTTTTTGGTGTGCTGCAACATGCAGGGCTACGCCGAAATATTAATTAACGATTAGGACGCTCTTTTTAACGATTAAAAGAAAACTTAAGGCACCACTTTTAATCAAAATTAACTGTTGGGCTAGTTGGCTATACATTGTTAAAAATCAGAAGCGCGAACACTAAGAAAAGAAGAGGGGACAGGACAGAGCGCTTACTCCAACTGAGTGTTTAATGCATTCCCCGAGGAAGACATAAAAGAAGAAACTAGACATGTGAAGGTAGAAAGAGGAGGGAAATTAATGTTATAGATTATAGATGCATTAAAGAAATTAAAATTAAATGTGACTTCACCCCTTTACACTAGCAAGGAAAAAGAAAGAAAGAGAGCGTGATACAAAAACAAAATTTAGACATATAAACAAAAGCAACCAGGCCAAAGATAAAGTTAGAAAACATTAAAGCGACCCGGGTTAAGGAAAAAGGTTAAGGTACCCTATCTCTTTCTCAGACAACGCTATTGATGGTGTACTTAAGCAAGCTTCCCCTTGAGACAAGATGGTTTTTGCCTCATAGAGTTCTCTGGATCTCTTTTTATAGTAACACTTAATGATTTTAGTCTGTTGGAATATAGGTGTGCAGTGACAGTCCCGGATGTGTATGGCGAGATGCCCCGATGGTGATGATTTAAGAGGAAGGTGATGCCCTCGAGGTCTCACATTCACACAGCGGCCAGATTGTCCAACTACATTGGTGTTGCAGATGACATACTTATGTGTATGATTGAAGGTGCATTGTTTAACATTTTCATTTCGCAAATTAACCTTGGGACACAATTTTTTTAGTTTGTTCGGTGCTGATAATACCATTGGTACTTCATAGTTTGAGGCTATTCGTTCAAGTTGTGAGATATGCTGTGGACAGGCACGTAGCCAGGATTTTGTTTCGAGGGGGGGGCCCGCCCATGACAAAATGTTGTATGAGGGAGAGGGGAGAGGAGGTCCCAGCAAAATTTGGGGGGGGGGCCCGGGCCCCATGGGCCGCCCCCTGGATACGTGCCTGGTTGTGGATGTAGTGTATCGTAGTTGGCCGTGTTTTCTTCTCATAATTTCGTTTTCCTCTTCCCTCAGGAGTTGTCAGGTGTTCTGCTACATCAAACATTAATAAATTAGTGTATCCGAAAACCTGCAGTCTTTGCACCTGTGCTTCGAAACTACACATGGCCGCGTGTTCACAGGACTTCTGCAGGGCGGCCTTGAAGCAACTTTGCACTATTCCTCTTTTGATTATCTTGGAGTGGGCAGAATCAAAAGGTAGGAGTCTTTTTTGGACCGTGGCGAGTAGGTCCAACACGTGTGTGACTCTTCAAAGGACAGTTGGAGGTCTAAAAATTGAAGCTTACAATTAGTTGGTAACTCATGCGTGAACTTGAGTCCTTGCACTTGTGTCACGAAAGTGGTGCTTATGATTTTGAATGTAGCAGAATCGTATTGGTCAGGTTTGATGCAAAAAAGAGCAAGATAGTCATCCACATATCTAAAGATATGTGTAACCAGGCTTGTGGGCAAGTTCTGGGCTATGCTTCTGTCACATTGGGAAAGGAAAATATTGTATAAAACAGGTGCTACACATGCACCTGTTTTATGTGTAGGATGTGCAGGATTTTGTGTTCCGAGATGTGGCGACACGTCCGGTTTTATCGATCCTGTCTCAGCGCCCTTGCCGGCATTGGCATCCCCAATGATGGACACATCACCAGATACAGATCCTTCCTGACTACAGCCAGCCAGAGGACTGAATTCCTTTGTGGCTCTTACATCCCTCATCTAAAATACCTACGTTCATCTAGGACGCAGCGGAAAGGCAAGTCTGTTACGCTCTTAGGCTGCGAGCCCCTTCCGGATGATATACGCGATGTTCTTGAAAAAGAACCAAAATTTTGCACTGAACCCCAACAGCATGGAGTACATATGGTATCAAACGTCCACGACATTGCTACTAAAGCTCAAGAAGAAAACCGACAGCGTTGCATTTTCGATTGTATGGAAGTACTACCGAAAGCAGGCCCTCAAAGCGACAGGAAGATAAATTTCACTCGCATAGTTAACCACTTTCGAGAAAGCAATTTAAATCTCCTAATTTCTGACAAGGAAGGAGGTTTTGTTGTGACGACCAGAGAGATTTACCTCGATAAAGCCCAGTTGGCCATAGATAAGAATTTGAACTGCTTGGAAAGGTTTAATCCAAAAACAGTGAAGGCAAAAGCACTCCAGATGTGCCACAAGCTAGATCTAACCCAATTGAGGAAACAAATAAGTACTGTAAAAAGTGACCAATTAGAAATGTTTTTCACTGCCAAAGTCCGCAAAGAGGGTTGCCCTTTTCGGGTAGTTGTAACTGAACGAGGATCTTGGTAGGGAAATATGTCCAGATTTCTTTTACGCCACCTGAACAACCTTCAATTGAATGACCCTTTCCCAATTCCAAACCCAGAATCTTTGATAGACTGCCTAAAATCAAGTGCCTCGACAGTAAAGTTTGGACTTTCCTTTGGCGTGGAGGACTTGTTCTACTCGGTCCCTCACGCAAGAATGTTTGAAGCAGTCAGCGACTGCATAGAGGCTAATGGAACTGTGTCGTTTCAAAATCAATGTGGAATATCATCAGCATCTTTCATAAAACTCCTTAGGTTGTACCTCACATTTACCTTTGTGACTTTCAGCGGCAATACTTACATCCAAAAGAAAGGGATTTGCATAGGCTCCAATGTAGCACCTGCTTTATGCGATAGCACCTGCTTTATGCGATATTTTCCTTTCCCAATGTGACAGGGGCATAGCCCAGAACTTACCCACAAACCTGGTTACACATATCTTTAGATACGTGAATGACTATCTTGTTCTACTTTGCATCAGACCTGACCAATACGATTCTGCTACATTCAAAATCATAAGCAACACTTTCATGACACAAGCGCAAGGACTCAAGTTCACGCATGAGTTACCAGCTAATTGTAAGCTTCAATTTTTAGACCTCCAACTGTCCTTTGAAGAGTCACACACGTGTTGGACCAACTCGCCACAGTCCAAAAAAAGACTCCTACCTTTTGATTCTGCCCACTCAAAGATAATCAAAAGAGGAATAGTGCAAAGTTGCTTCAAAGCGGCCCTGCAGAAGTCCTGTGAACACACAGCCAAGTGTAGTTTCGAAGCACAAGTGCAAAGACTGCAGGATTCCGGATACACTAATTCATTAATGTTTGATGTAGCAGAACACCTGACAACTCATAAGGGAAGAGGAAAACAAACTTATGAGAAGAAAACACGGCCAACTAAGATACCCTACATCCACAACATATCTCACAACTTGAACGAATAGCCTCAAAGTACAAAGTACCAATGGTATTATCAGCACCGAACAAACTAAAAAAAATTGTGTCCCAAGGTTAATTTGCGAAATTAAAATGCTAAACAATGCACCTTCAATCATACACATAAGTATGTCATCTGCAACACCAATGTAGTTGGACAATCTGGCCGCTGTGTGAATGTGAGACCTCGAGAGCACCACCTCATCGGGGCATCTCGCCATACACATCCGGGACTGTCACTGCACACCTATATTCCAATAGACTAAAATCCTCAAGCGTTACTATAAAAAGAGATCCAGAGAACTCTATGAGGCAAAAACCATCTTGTCTCAAGGGGAAGCTTGCTTAAGTACACCATCAATAGCGTTGTCTGAGAAAGAGATAGGGTACCTTAACCTTTTTTTTTAACCCGGGTCGCTTTAATGTTTTCTAACTTTATCTTTGACCTGGTTGCTTTTGTTTATATGTCTAAATTTTGTTTTTCTATCACGCTCTCTTTCTTTTTCCTTGCTAGTGTAAAGGGGTGAAGTCACATTTAGTTTTAATTTCTTTAATGCATCTATAATCTACCGTAAAATACCGTGCAAGCGCCCACCCAAAATTTAGAGATAATCGCGAAAAAATGGGGGATGGGTGCTTGTCCGGTCATCAATTTTACACATCAATGTACTGTGCATATTTTCTCAGATCTTACAAATTTGGGAATGGGCGCTTAATGTGGAATGGGCGGATACTCGGTATTCCACGGTATAACATTAATTTTCCTCCTCTTTCTACCTTCACACGTCCAGTTTCTTCTTTTATGTCTTCCTCGGGGGAATGCATTAAACACTCAGTTGGAGTAAGCGCTCTGTCCCAGAGCCGTATATGTAGAGAGTTTGGCCATTCGTTGGGAAGTATAGGAGACGAATGAGGAGGTGCCATTGGCCGAAAGCGGGCTGGGCGTGTTTCAGGGCGTCTTCAGAAATTCGAATGTGACAAACCAGAAGCCGGAAATAATACCCTGGCGGTGGTCGTGAGAAACAAACCTAATAAGTGCATCAGAGTAACTCTCGGTGACTGAAAAAATGGTACATGTGATGTTTCAATCACGCTCATCCAAAATGATGGTGGAAGAGTGCGACTAGCGGAACAATCGACATAATCCTTACGCCAAGCGCCAGGAATATGCCGTCCGAGCGGTCACACTCTGTCCGAGCAAAACAGACCTGAGCGGCGCATTAGTTTCTTGCATCTTTCTGCATGATCATGATCGAAACATCACGTGCACCCTATTTTCAACCACGAAGAGTTACTCAACTTCACTCTTACGTGCTTATTAAAACCATATACGAACATATACCTTTGATCAGAACTGTTTCTCGCTACCACCGCTAGGGGATTCTTTTCGGATTCTGGTTGATCAAGAGAGCATTCCAAGCCCTCTTTCCGAGTCTGGTGCACGCCCTGGCTCTGCCCGCGCCTCCCATTGACCAAACTCTCTCTATAGACCTTTCCAAATATCGCCTTCTGGGCGCTGCCATCTTTGTCTTCTGGGCTGTGGAAGGCGTTCTGAGCGTGCGCAGTAGCTGTCTTCCACGAAATATGAGACGCCACGCATGCGTAACAGTCCAGTGACTCAGCATTTTTCGACTGGAAGATAAGAGCTGGAACGGTCTATACACGGCTCTGCTCTGGCCTGTCCCCTCGTCTTTTCTTAGTGTTTGCGCTTCTGATTTTTAACAATGTAAAACCACTTTTAAAGGGAGACTCAAGCGGTTTTTGGGGAAGCTACTTTTTGGTGCGATGGCGTTAAGGAAGTGTCAGTGAATGAGTATCTTCAGTTTTAAAAGGCAGAACCGCCTATTAATCACGCAGGAATAAAATACGTGCGGACTCTTTCCTGTACTTGCGAGGACCAATGAAATTATCGTATGTTTGAAAATTTTGGCGGCCTTTGTAAAGTTTCGCTAAAGAAACAATTTTCAGTTTATTTAAATATGTTGTGCATGATAATTTCACAAGACGTAAAATAGTTCTAGTTTAGAATACGCGATACTGCAATTATCGTTTCACAAACAAGGGACTACGTTTTCTCCTTGCCGTCCTCCGCGGGGGTGAATTTCCCGTTCCCCCGGGATGCGCGGAAGCGCACGTATCTGCGCGCACATGGCGTCGGTGTTGATCATCGACGTGGACGGCGTGGTGAAAGCTCATCGTTCCGCGTAAAAGCGCTATCCTTGACTGTGAATTTTCGTCGTGTGTCGTTATGATAACCCAGCACGTACTAGAAGGGAAGACCCACCTACTCGTGCGGCGATGCCGTGGCGGCACTCTCAAGACAGCAGAAACGCCCGTGCCGTCGTGTTTGTTTACTTCGACTACAGTGGTGCTTTCTAAGCATTTGTGTCCTCGAACATCGCCCGGATTTCTTATTTGGCGCATTTCATGCGTGTGCTCAAGTTCAAGGTATTACTGGCGCGTACCGTATAAAGGACGCGAAGTTTCACGCGTTTTCATCACCGGAGAAAAGTTATTAGTGTTAGCAATCCTGAACGCTCGCAACGTCTATCTGATCACGAAATCATATTTCTACGTTGCTATATCGCTGCTAAGATTACATTGTCTTTTATAATCGTAGAAAATGCGTGTGGCGATATTTGTACTATTGCAATGTCGTGTATAGAGTCGTGATCGTCCAAGACGGCGTACGGCATCTTTTTATTTTCTTTTTTGAGTAAAACTATACGCACTCCGGAGTGCATTTCGGACGAGATGGCTATACGCACTCCGCTAAACTCGCATAAAACGAATGGTCACAGCGAGCTTTTTCAGCGATGGCTTAGCATAGCGGCTAAGGCGTCCGCTTTGTACGCAAGGGGACGCGGGTTCGATCCCGGCGGGCGTACTTTTATGTTTTTCTTTTTTTTTTTTGTCGAGGATTATTGCGATGTTTACGACATTTCTTTTTGCGATAATTTTGTCGACGAAACTTCGCAGAATTAAATAGGACTTCCTTTCCGGGGTGCGATCGAGGACAGCGGGGCTTGGGTTGCCGGCCGGACGCCGCGAAGCGGCGTGTACTGGTTACGTTTTGTAATTAGCAGCCAATACTGTCGCCGCGAAGCGGCGTGAACGCAGGCGGGGGCTGGGTTAACACGCTCCCCAGTGATACACGCGCCGTTCGAAAAGGGGCCGCGACGGGCATGAGTTCTCGGCGGAGTGCGTATAGCCATCTCGTCCGAAATGCACTCCGGAGTGCGTATAGCTTTACTCTTTCTTTTTTCATCCACTGTACCCTGCAAGCCTATCAAGAAAAATCAATAATAAAGCTTTAGGCTATAGAAAACTGTCTGTCTCTATTCTGTTACGGCATTGAGTAGCAGTGCGTCCCCTTTTAGAGGGGCCGCTGAAACAGCTGACGGCGACCCGCTGTGCTTGTAGTAATTTCAGGTGTGTACGCGCGGCGCAGAGCTGTCGTTCCGGTCGCTCCGGTTGCAACGGACGCAGTCGTAGGTACGCGCTCGTTGCACATGTCTGAACCAGCCTTCCCCCGTCCTCCCGAGGCGAAAGTCAACGTGGCGACATCGTTTGACATCACGTAACAGAGGTAACGCTGCGATGTCAAACGTTGGTTTGGTTACGACTTGCCCCAACCGCAAATCGAAGAACGCCCGAAAAGGTCTGCGTTTCATCGTCCTCGGAACCCGAACAGGACTCCGAAGCGCTGCTATCGTCCACATCGCACGTCGGAGTGGCGTCATAGGAAATCATCCCCAGGTCGGCTGTCCGCCGAAGAATTTCAACCTCCAACGGCATCAGGTCCTCGAGCGTAGAGAACGCCGCCATGATCGAAGCTCGAATGACAAAGAGGTTCGGCCGATGCGGCTACCTCGGGATCACTGCGCGACGGAACGTCGTCCAACGCCATTGGCCCGAGATACTTTTGATAAGCGTGCGAGGACCAATGAGAGTGGTTTCGTTTTCGGATGGATCCGAGGTTTGGCGGCCTTCAATTACATTTTATTAAAGAAATAATCACCGTATGACTATACTATTTGGTTTTTAGGGATACTTGGGGCGTCTAAATTCAGCTGTCATCATCAAAACACGAACTCAAAAACCACTTGAGTGTCCCTTTAAGGTGCCCACCCTAAACTTTTTTGTTTTTTTGAATTCAAGGACTTTTTTAGTGTTTCTTTAAACATGGTGCCTATGAAGTACCTGATTAACCTGAAATAATATACACGTTTTCACCTCAAGAACTGTAGTAAAACAAGATCTCCCACACTAGTGTTAAATTAGAACAATAAGAGCAAAGTTGTTTCGTTAAGAAGTGCTCACCTGATATGCATCTGTGGAATCAGGCATTGACTTATTGCTCCCAGAACTGAAGAGCTGGCTCTGTAAAAAGAAAGTATTGTTCACCTTCCTGTGCCTATTTTGTGCAGTTGGAAGAGACGAAAGATATTGCTAAAAATTAGCAATCCTTCTGATGTGCAAACTTTACTGTTCAAGGCTGCTAGGAGCAATTTACAACACTAATGCTCAATCAAAACAATTAGAGAAAAGTTGTTTTTTTAAAGTAAAAACATTATCTAAAATTGGAAGTGACTTTTACCTTCAAAGTGCTATAACAGATGAAATGCAGTATTTAAGAGCAATATTTTTGCTCTTAATATTTGGTACAGCAATATTTTTGCTTTCGAATAAGCCAAACAAAGATAGTGCACCACTGTGTTTTGTCATTCGCTGTTTCATTTTGTCGAGCCATTCTTATTTTCCACTCGTGAAAGAAGCTGCAAGAACTTTGCCCAGCTGTTGCACCGCAGGTTCTGGTACTCCTCCGGGTCGGTGTCAAGAAGATTCTGTCAAAGCTTGCCTAGCACGCTGCAATCTTTCCTCCACGTCCACGCAGTTTTCCATCCAGCAAGACCTTTCTTACGGCTGTAGTGTGCTGAAGAGTGGTGCACAAGCAAGCAATGCGTAAGGGCATTTTCAAATGCCTCTCTGCGACCCCAAGACTTCATCGCTTTAATGGTGAAGCCTCCTGGAGCAGGACTGTACCTGTGTCATGTGGTTAATAGAGCTAGTGGTGCTTCATGCTAAGCCTGTCACAATGCTTTGTCTCGCTCGGTATGTAACAGCGGCATACTTCGATTCTTTTTCATGATAGCACCGTGATCGTAGTTGCAAACATCACTTCTGACCTTGGAAAACGGTGCCACAGTGCGATGTTGGCCTTTCGCAGAATCGCAGGGCCTCGAATAGGTTCAGTCAGTCCTCGCTGTCATCCGCTCGTCTCCTCCGTGTGGACGCACTTGGGGGACTGACGTTCCGTGGACGTCTGTGAGTGATCAATCCAT
The DNA here is from genome assembly GCA_037355805.1 of Ixodes ricinus. Classification (NCBI taxonomy): domain Eukaryota; kingdom Metazoa; phylum Arthropoda; class Arachnida; order Ixodida; family Ixodidae; genus Ixodes; species Ixodes ricinus. The sequence continues at coordinate 12,922 of JAZHYW010002967.1, forward strand.
CTGCGGATAAGCTCGTCATGTGAATCGGTCATAAGTAGACTGCGGAGTCTGCACTCAATTAACATTTCTGTTGACGTTGCCTGCACGTCTTGAAAGTGTGTCTCGTATCCAATTAGATATTCTCAAAAGAACCATGTGCAACTTCATAAAAATGTTGCACATTGTTCACCTTAACCACTGAACTTTTTTGTTTTTTCCTTCAATTTTCTATTTTATGTTTTTTTTTTATTGCACGTATGGCCCAGGCCGCACATATCTCCGCAGTCGGTCGCCATCCTTAAAAACGTGTACAATAAAAAAATGTGTGCTGCAATCTCTGAGCAGCAACAAAAACTATGCTCGGAACAAACCTGGGATGCCCAAAAAGAAACAAGGGGCGAGGTGTGGTGCGCGGATGAGCTACACTCATCCTAAACGGTTTAGGGACGGCTCTATAGGTGGACGAGCTAGGCTTGTCCAAAACGGTTAAAATGCACTAGTACCTTCCACATCATTGTATCTTATGTAGCAGTATATGATTCTAAATTACAAGACTAGGTTACAGAAAGTAACAAGAGGAAGACGGGATATCATATCTTTTTATGTTCTCATATTTTCGTCAGCCCTGTATTAAAAGGTTTTCATAGTAAAAATGACGGTTGTATTTTATCTACCCTTCTTTCTCGCAATCCCCTGCCTACCAACTCAACCAGCGAAGTAACCCCCCCCCCCCCCCCCAACACACATACCACCCACAATAGACATTTTTGGATACAAGATGCCATGAATGTACTGTGCATGTGAACCAAGCTGAAGACAAATTTGCGGTCTGAGGGAATAAAGAGTTACAAAACTGACAAACATGGCAGCAGCATACTTTTCACTTTTGCACATGTAATTGCTATTAGAAAAGCCCAAGGCTGTTAGGTTGCTCACTGACAGCAAAAAGGGGGGGGGGCATGATGGTGAGGGCAGCTGGTCCCTAATGCTTGTGTTTTACTGAAAGTTGCAAGTAAGACTTTTAAAGAAAAATGACCCAAACTATTGCAACAAAACATCCTTTCATTTCATTTCTCATACCAAAAAGGTTGGTATGAGGAACTTCGCCCGACTGACATGACGCAGATTCTGGTACTCATTTGCGTCAAGAAGCTTCTGTCAAAACGAGTCTACCACGCCGCAATCACTCTGAATCTCCAATTAACCTTTCACCCAGTAAGACCTTTCTTGTGGCTGTGGTGTACTGAAGGCGTGAGCGCAAAGAACAACTTACCTTGGCAATGCAGGGGAAGGTACAGGCACGCGTTCCCTCTCCCATTTTGAGCGCTGAATAAAGCTGTGCGCGAGCTCTCCTCCTCTCCCCAGAAATGCCAAGAAACGTTGTCGCGGAGTATAGTGGCGCTTTGCACTAAGCCTTTCATGGTGTTATGTCTCGCTCTGCACGTAACAGCGGCGCACAGTTCTTGTTCGAAGTAGCAAATGTCGATTTCAATCTTGGACAACGGTGCCACAGTGTGATTGTGGAATGTTAGAGTGTCGCAGCGCTATGGGGTCGCAAACGTGTTCGGTTCGTCCTGGCTGTCATTTGCGCATCTGCTCCTTCGTGTGGATGCGCTTGGGAGACGGACGAACCGCGAACATGATCGATCCGTCGTGTCAATCAGCCATCAATGAAGAGGGCTGTTCATTTTGAGCTTGATATAAATTAACTACGCAGCACCATTTTGTAGGATAGCTAACCCCACCTTAAACCCCTGGATATGTCTGTGTTAGTTTCTGTCAAAGTGCCAGCGCATGAGGCCCGTGCAGCGTTTGGAAGCAAATGGCAGTGTAGCCCTGAAATGAAAGGCACTTGGAAGTGAGTGGCACTGTCTCTCGAGTTCACACAATTAAGGCTGAACCGCATGTATGCGATTTAGCGAGCGACGGAGATTTCTCACTGTTGCTTGTTGCGTTGCTCGGTTTTTGGATTTCTAGAAAACGTTGCTCATTGCCTTAGTCGCTTGCTCCCATCGCTTTCGTGTGGTTCGCCTTGTCGTGCGGCTGATTGAGCGATAGCGAAAAGGGTTGCCATCGCTTGTCTCGTCACTCGCTAAATTGCTTGCATGCGGTTTATACTTTATGGTTGTCGGCACTTGCGAAAATGTGAAGCGTAAATTTTATCGAGCGCTTTGCCCTTGCCGACTGTCAGACTGCTAGGAAAACTTAGGGTTCCAGTGAAATACGACCACACGATTTCTAGCTTTGCTTATGAACTGAGGAGGAGGTAGTTTGAAAATCAGTTCATGGACTTTCAAGGAAGTTGTTTAAAACACCTTTTTTTTGTTTTTTTTGTCACTACTCAATGCGCGTTTTTGTTTTTTCTTCTAACCTTCTCAATCAAGTACTGCCCGAGGGTTAGTATATAAGCGCAACATATAGGTGACATTCACTTGACGTCACTTGCTAGGTGAGCTGGCATCGGCCACCACGGTCGCCATCTTCGAGGTGTCTTTCTATCCCAAGTAGGTGTCAGGTGTCGTCTGGCCGGACCTTTCAGCGTAGGTTAGCAGCATTTTACAACTTTAAAGGGTCTTTTTGGCCGAAACTAGGGGTTATTCTTAGACTTCGGTGCTTTTGAAGCGCCGTAGGAATATTTTTTGTCTGTTTTACTTTGTTTTTGTCGCTATCGGACATTTCCACCGCGGCCGCATTGCTCCATCGGCTCCATGCAGCGCTCTGTGTCGCGCGCCGTGCCCACGGCGGTAGCTCTTTTGCAAGAACTGTGATTTTTCTACTTTGGGGCTTTTGTAGCACGGTGTGATTACTCTTTGTTTTGTTTTGCTAGTTTCCTTATTGCTTTTTCTCTAGCAGATTTTCTGCACCACGGCCATAACCGTGTTGCTTTATCATCTCCGTGTCGTACGTCGTGCCTTTGGTGTTTGTTCCTGTGCAGAAACATACCGTCCGGCTCACCGAGGGCGCAGCTAATGGAAAATGTGTCGCATTTTTCATTAGGCCAAACAATTTAAAAATTGCATGCAAGCGATTTGGCAAGCGACGAGACAAGCGACGGCGACCCACTTTGAGGCAAACCGCATGAAAGCGACGGAAGCAAACGACCAAGACGATGAGCGCTAAGTTTTATAGAAATCCAAAAACCGAGCTAAGCGACGAGCGACAGTGAAGGGTGAACCGCATGTAAGCGATTTAGTGAGCGACGGCGACAGCGACAAGAGTCAGCGACGAGCGACAGAGATTTCTCACGGTCGCTGTTTTTAGATTTCTAGAAATCGTCGCACATCGCCTTGGTCGCTTGCTCCCGTCGCTTTCATGTGGTTTGCCTCGTCGCGCGAGTGACCGAGCGACAGCGAAGCGGGTCGTCGCCGCTCGCTAAATTGCTTAGGCCCGCTTCAGACGGGGCAACTTTTCGAGCAATTTCGGAGTTGCTGGCGGGTTGTTCCCTAGCTTTCCCTAGATCGACACGAATTGCTGAGATCGGGTCCGGCTCGAAACGGACGAGCAACTCGAACAACTCGGAGCTGTTTGAAGCGGCAGCAGCCAATCAGGGACGCGATATTTTCACGTGACACCCCCGTGGTGGTGATGATGACAGCTAAAGACTTGGTTCTGGTTTGAAATCAATCGTTTTTGGAAAGAAACCTTTTCAGAAAGATGAGTTAGTATTCTCAACGCCATTCAAAGATATAAAAACATGTTTTTAGCGCGTAGTTGGGCGTCTAAATAGTGGAAGAAAATTCAAAGTGAATGATGATGATAGCAAGTCGTAGCAATTCGGTTGCTGCGTGTGAACGCGGACGGCCCGTGTTGCTGGTGTTGCGACGTCAAGTTGCTGGGTGAAATTGCTCCGTCTGAAGCGGGCCTTACATGCGGTTCAGCCTTTACACACGGTACTCAGCGGGAACAAGGAAATTAAAACGGCCCGCCCCCGAGATAAACTGTTTTCTCTTTTCTGTTTAACGAAGCTTCTTCAACGATATGAAATTAGCACACACTACCAACGAACGCCGCGTACCCAGGCCAGTCAAACGTCAAACCACGACCTCGAAGATGGCGGATCGACGGTGGCGCCCCCTGGCAAAATCGAACCTGCAGGCTCAGTGAATACCACCTGTACAGGATTTTGTATAGAAAGTCAGTGCCCCAGTCGAAGAAGAACTCTCTATACTCTCCGCAAACAACATTACCAATACAGACCCTACTTCTAAAGGCGCACGTCACGCAATGTTTCGAGTAGTTTCCGAAAACAAAAAAACGAACTTGAATCCAACCTCCCACAGTGGAAGCGAATACGAGCGCCAGCACGCTAACAGGTACCATTAGCAGTCATGGGTTACGCAAAACACACCGCCTAGCTAGGCGGTACCAAGCCGCCACCCGATTAGCAGAAATCAAGCCTTGTCCACCGATCTACAAGATAAAGCTCCGATACAATCACCAAGTGCCTCGCTCGGCCGCCCCTGCCTCCGGTGGGACCTTTGCCTCTGGGTGCGTTCCCGCAACCTGACTGCTCGCTCAGCGACAGATCGGTTCCGGGACTTCCTTGGCAAAAGCTCGAGGGTAATCCAATGCTGAAAGCACGTGTGCGACAAGGAACCGCACACGTTCGCTTTCACGCTGCCTGCACACACAAGAACACGTCATAAACGCTCCGAACAGAAAGGACTGAAAAAGTAAAATGAAAAGGCGAGCACTCACCAATTAGACTCAAATCCACAGCTGGTTCCATGGGGACGGCGGCACCTAAGTCACTTCCTTTTTCCAAGAACGTTCTTCGATGTTTTTTTCCGAAAGCTTGAAAGCGCCCAACATTACTAAAGCAAAGCGCCCGAAAGTTTGAAACTCACTTTGTTTTTGTGTTTTGTTACGATGGCGATGGCGATACGGCATGCTCGTTGGTTCCGAGTCCGACCACGCTCATTTGACGCAACATGAATGTGCTTGTTTTAGTCAACTGATATTCAAACTTTCAAATACATAAAGTTGTTTTAACATTTATATATTCATTTGTAATAAACCATGTTGTAGTGCATTGCGTACTAAACTGAAGCTTGGCCTGTCTCAGCTTCGTTTTATTTTAACATGGCGGCGACAATCGTTCTCTGTGCCATATCTGTGCCGTGCTCGACCTATTTTCTGTGCATTGGTTGTCCTGTTATCCCCCTCCTGCGATCCGCATCAGCAACAAGCATACTGTGTTGTGTGCTCGCCGGAAAGAATATCCAGTCTTCTTGGAAGCAAGGCCCCCACTAGGGTTGCTCGGACGTCGTCGGCACCCACGAACCGACTCGGCAAGCCTCACGTCGTTGCTTGGTGCCTCCACGTTTCCGGCGATGGATCCCCCAGCCCTGGCCTCAGCCCTACATGACGTAGCCGGTGAAAAACAATCTACGACAACGCGGTGTCTTTTGAATGCGATTACTACGATCAGTGGCTCTTAAAACCTCGGTAGCCCCCTTCAATGGTGAGCTCTTCGATGTGAACGCTCTTACCTTCAGCGTCCGGAGACTGCTGCGAACCTCCGACGAGAACGGTCGTCTTCTCCGGGCTCCGCAAACCCAAAAAACTGTACGTGATCCTGGTATAAATATCGCCTCGCTCAGTTGGCCCGCCGCAGCAGGTCCACCGAGTGATCGGCTTGCTCGAGTCTCGTTCTGCGAGCGGCGCGCCCGTTTCTGCTTTGAATATGGCTTCAGCTGACGCCGCCGCTTCGCAGCTTACCAATATCTCTGCATCCATCCTGAGCCAGGACGTGAAAATCCCCCTAGAGGGAGACGACCTAGGTGGGGAATGAATCACCCCCAGGAAGCCCCGCAAATCTCGTCTTTTGGCCCACCCCAACCCCGAACTTCACGTAGTTATAGTGCATTTCCCAATCCTTCCTGCTGGCGCAGCTGCGCAGCCTCTTGACATTTGGCCGGCGTTCTTCAAGCCGCACAGCTCCCTGCTCATGCATGTGCCGACATGTCGCTTCACCTCCATCCAAATAACCACCTCGCCGTCCTTCGCACCCATCACAAAGCGATCGTCAACCGGCTACTGCGCATCACCAGCATCACCTTGCAAAACACTTCCCCTCCCGTCCACTCCTACCTAGCTGCTCCAAACAACTCCTGCTGAGGTGTTATACATGGAATTGCCTTGGGAGCCACCCCCGACGAGATCATCAATGATCTGGATTCTTATCAAGCCGACATTCTTCACACAAGGCGAATGGGCACAACAGGTTCAGCCATCATCACCTTTATCGGAACCCATGCCCCTTACACAGTGTACTACCGCCGCCTCGAATTTCGCTGCCGTCCCCACAAACCTCGAGCCCACCACTGCAACAACTGTGTCGAGTACGGGCACCGTACGCTGGCCTGCCCGGGCAACCAGCAACGCTGCCCCACGTGTTCCACCATCCTGGCCCGCCCGGACGAACTTCATCCCTGCACACCCTGGTTTGCATTGCTTCAACTCGCAGTATGGTTCTAAAACAGGGCACTTGGTCCCGAATAAGCTGCTGCATTTTCACTCACTCCATGAGACACATCCCATGACAGTTCTAGCGGTATGTAAAGCGTGGATGCAGGATTCGGTTTATGACAGTCAGCTTGTCGATTGCTACAGTGGAGCACACTGCTAACAGAAGAGATTGTGCTAAGAACTGTAGAGGTGTGCTGGTCGTGGTACCTTTCCCATTACCCTTTTGGTGATGCCGTAACCTGAAGCTGGAACCTCCCACAAGCATGGCAAGGTGCTGCTACGCTGTGCGTGCTACCAGGCTTCCGTGAAAGCTGAGTCCTACGACTTGCCCAGCAAGCCACTGGTGCTCATTAACACGAATTAATTAAATGCGTGCATACTAGAAGTCTTCCAGTTGAGTCGCTCAGAGTGCAGTGTATACCGTGGAACTATTTCCAGTGGCCCAAACACTACAGTTCAACGGGACAGAGTGCTCAGTCCAATTGTTTTCAACATGTTTATTAATCGTGATAATGCCTGCCTGATATCGACTCCCCTGCTGCTACAGACAACCTGATGCTGGTGTTGCTTGTCAGGTGATTCCAGAAACCACGAGGGTTTGCAGAACAACATCGACAAGGTCTACTATAAACAACCAGCTACGCTTCTCCACACAGCATCACGGCAGTTTTGTTCCAAACGTGCGGAGCACTGGGTTTTGTATTTTGCGTGTCCAGTGGAACCGGCCATAGCACACTTAGGTGTTTTCCACAACCCTGGTCCTGCCAACCTAAAGTATTGCAGCTCCATATGAGACTCCTATGAGGTTGATCTTGTAAGATCAGTTGAAAGTGTTCAGCAAAGGGGGCAGCTTACGCTATCCTTCGGCAGCCAAGCTCGCTCCGGATCACTCACTGCTCTGACATTGGCTAGAATTCTGGCCCTTCACTGGTGGGCCAGACATGACCTCAAGTGTGGCCCTTCAGTGGGTCGTCTTATTGTGCCTCCTAGACAACGTTGTGGAACTGCAAGGTCATGAGACAGCACTGAAGGGAGTTGTTCGCGAGAATTGTGCCGGTGTCTTTCAACCGTTTCCTACCGTAGAGCAGCAGCATTCCTTCTTGGTGTAGTCTTCACTGTTCTGGCAATCCCTTTATGTGCACTCATGCAGAACCCACCTAACAATCGTCACAAGCTCGAAAACTTCTGTAGACATGCAGCTCGTCACCTTCACTCAGTGACGTGGAGCAGTGCCTATGTGCTTTACTCTGAATTATGAACTTTTACTTAATTTCTATTCAGTGTTTTCCCCCACCCCTTTTATTTGTTCCTTTTGCAGGGTACTGTAGGGTTCTTGGTAGCCTTTGGCCTTTTTACCATAAAGATTTGCTTTTAGCAGGATTAAACGATAAAAACACTTTTAACGCTTTTATCCTCTACTATAGTACGCATTCACACACAACTGTATGCATATTTATTCTGCCTACACTATAAAATATTTTCGCCCCATTTTACGGAAAAAGTTGCTGGTTTAATATAGCAAAAAACGGGTTTTATGTCCGTTAACTAAGAAACGGACACAGAGTCCGTCAGAATTACGACAAAAGTGTTTGTAAAATTACGGAAATTTTTTACAGTGTACATGTGACTTCGATGTCGGGGAGCAGACGATCGTACACTTCGAATAAGGGTAAAAGTACTTCAGGTTTCAAAGAAACATATGCATACAACTATCTTCACCTTGGCAAAGAACAGAATCAACTTGCCGACTGCCTCAACAGGAAGGCCATGTGTGTCACAACAGGCTTACACCAGTGCGGGGCGAACGATAAGCTCTATTTACAAGCACGACTCCTTCCTATCGAAGACCGAGTAGAGATCCTCCTAACATCTTCGCAAAGTACATCAAACCGTCCGACAGATTTTGCAGACACTGGGATACAACGTTGAAGGCAAACATGCGCTGCTTTCATTTTCGTTCTAGTGGAACTCAATAAATATAACGTAAAACAAGCTGCGTGCAAAGGAAAACCAGGCGATAAAAAAGCGGAAGCGTTTTACTTAACAATTAAGCCGAGATTACAGTGGCCGTTACACTGAACACAGAGGAAATGCAACAGTATATAGCACAGTGTTTCCTTGTCTTCGAATAGCGAGTCTGTGATTCCGGGCGCCAGAGGTATTTGCATGAAGCCGCCAAAGCTTCTCTCGATAGCCACCTATGGTGCGCATACTGTTGTCTTGGAAGAAGCAAACTTTCGTCTCGGGAGTCGGTGTCTTCGCGCAAGCGGCGCCGTTGGTTTACCCCGGTTTTCCTTTGTTGGGTATGTTGTGCAACCTGTAGAAGCCATCTGCGTTAGTCCCGGTGCCATCGAAAGAGCACTGCGCGTGAACAGCGACTAGTGATTGGAAGCGTGCAAGAAGACTAGGTTCGTCATATGAAGGAGAGAAAATGGGTGTAACGAGCGAATGTAAGGAGCTAAGGAGGACGGTTTTAAGTGCGCCGCGGCCTATTAAAACCTTTCCAGTCTAGTCCAAACGGGTTCAGTCCAAACCCGAAAAGGAATGCATGCACTAGGGTAATAAAGGCTGACGCATTCAAAAGGAGAAGCGATATGATTGACGGAACGACGCTGCCTTTCTATATTGACGTTGCACATCAGGGCAACCATATAATTATCGCTGCATCCGTGCAATTGTATGGGTTCTTTGACGAGATTGCCACATATTTACAATCCAGTAGATCCCCAGACATAGGGGTACGCTCAAAACGAGTCTGCCCACAACGCAGCACTGTAAGTTTAAATCATATTCCCGAAATATGCGCAAGCGTGTCCGGCATAGAAGAAGACTGAGATTACGAGGAACTAATACAAGCTTCTAGGGACGAACCGCGTGAGGCGCTCCTGCTTCTGATTTCGGATGAGGAGGACGTGGTCTCGAATGCATACTGCCGGTGGGCGGCCGTTCGACTCTGGAACATACTAACCGACGCCGCACTCATCACAACCGTACGAGCAATATTGAAAAAAAAGGTGGCGATGCATTGGGTGCAAGCGAGTAGGGCTTGAGGCTTCAACCCAAAATATCCGGCGCCTACTTTTAAATAGGCCGACACTACAAGCGCACCGAAAATCCGCGTTGATTCAACTGCCCGAAGACAAATAAAATTCAGAGTCAGCCAACCTGGACTTTCTTTACGGGGTCTTGGATTCGCTTCTCGCGTACTTGTGTGATGCGTATCTCCAACGCTGCGTATACCGCCCATGCCCTTGCCCTGACGCCGCTAGGCAAGAAAAGGACACACCCATTGAACGAAATGTTTTTACTTACTCATTCACTTTTTTTAAAGGTGATCATTCTGTTCTGAGATGTTGTAACTTGTTTTTGTTTTAATGGCCATATATTTACTCGAGATTACTTTGCATATTTGTTTTAAATCTGTAGCATCAAACACTTTTTAAAGCTCTTTGTTGCTAACGTGTATTTTAAAGGCTTTTTTTAATCAGTAACGCTCCTCTTGTTTTGAAACCTAGTGGTTTTCTTTTTTCTTAAGGTTCATGGGAAATAATAAATGTATAATGTTTTGTTTGTAGATTCATTTATACTTGTTGCTTTGCCATAGGCACAAGCATGATCCGCTTGCTTAAATCAGCTGAGTTTCTGTCTATTTATTTTTTTGTTAAAATAGCCTTTTTTTCAAGCTCCGCCGTGTAGGTTGAGTTTTTGGTTTCATATATGACTAGTGCTTGTATTAGGCGTGCCGTTACTAACACATCAGCATAGTATACGACCAACAAGATGCACAGAATTGCTGTAGGTTATAGCATAAGACTCTGTGATTTGTATACATGATTTGTGTTGTGTACTCGGACACCGGCCACGCGCTCCGCGCGTGAAACTGACGAGCCCAGAAGCGCATGCCTTGCGCCGGGGCTCGTGACCAGATTCTGACTGACGTCGGCGATCCAAAAGCGCCCTCTTCCAAAATAAACCTTCGGGTTTCCACCATCCTTGTGCGTTGCTTCAGTGGCGACGAGGATGGGATTCTTCCGCGACGGAACATCACGCTAAGGTGAGAAGAAAGCAAGGATGGGGTCACGCCCGCCCGAGTTCGACGAACCGAAGAGCAGCTGGAGCACGTACCGGATTCCCCTGGAGGCCTACTCTGAAGGCCATGGTGTTACGGATGCGGCGAAGCGTCAAGCCATTCTGGCATCGTCTCTCAGCGACAACGTCGTCCGAATTCTGCAAGGGCGATTCCAGACGCCGTGCGTCAATAGCCTGACCTACGAGGGTGTCGTGAGCTACCTTGAAGAGAACTACGATCCCCAGGCGAAGGAGATTTCTGCCAGCTACGCGTTCTTTTCGCGCAACCAAAACGAAGAAGGTTTATATGGTGCGCTTGTCATCTGACAACCGCACCATATCACCCGCAATCCAATGGGTAAGCCGAGTGGGCTGTTCGCACTTTTAAACAAGGCATAAGGAAAAACAAAGACGACACTCGACAAAACCGGACTGCCAAGTTTTTATTTCGTTACCGATGCACTCCTGTTAAAGACGGCAAATCGCCGGCTGAGTTGTTGCTGGGCTATCAACCGAGGACGAGTCTAACCAGCTTCTTCCCAAGTGGTCGAGAGCCAGAGCACGCAGTGGCTCTCCCATCGTCCTCAATCACCAAATCACCGCTACTTGCTCCGGGAACGCACGTCTGGTCACACCAGTACCAGCGGAGTCCAAGGTGGCTACCGGGAACTGTGACATCCACGCAAGGGAGGCGGATGGTCACGCTGAACAAGCCAGATGGACAACAGCGGCGGCACGTGGACCAACTGCCAAAGCGGGACGCTGAGGAGACGCTGCGAACAAAGCTAGAGGACAGCCACGCGCAACAGACCGACGGCCCAACGGAGGATGACCAGCTGGCGAGGCGGACAACAGCGGAGGACAGTGCCGGCAGTTCCAGTGATAGATCAGAAGCGGACCCAGCAGCGAAGCCTGTCTTACCTACGCAGCCTGTAGCGGATGACAGCGCCGGCAATTCCCCTGAGAGGTCCGAAACGGAGCTGGCAGACCTGGTGTTGCCCAGACGGTCAAGGCGCAAGCGACAGCCGCCGGATGGCTTGCATTTTTAGGGGGAAAGAGATGTTGTGTACTCGGACAGCGGCCACGCGCTCAGCGCGTGAGACTGACGAGACCAGAAGCGCATGCCTTGCGCCGGGGCTCGTGACCAGATTCTGACTGACGTCGGCGATCCAAAAGCGCCCATCTTCCAGAATAAACCTTCGGGCTTCCACCATCCTTGTGCGTTGCTTCAATTTGCATCTTCAAAATTTGCGTTTCTCAAAATGTTGAATAAAAAGGCGGCGAAGCAAAACAGCAAAATATCAAATACATTTTATCATTTTTTTATAAATATACATTGTAGTTTTATATAAAAGACCTCACCTCGACCACTTATCAGGCTTCATACATAAGGTTTTATCTGGTGACTGCAGGCACTGAGGTTTATATTCGAACTGACTCCATCAGCCCGTGCCAGAGGTGATGATTAAATGGTCAACGGAGATGGAAATTTTATTATTCGATGCAGTTTTTAAACGTGTTAATTCAGATTCTAATGCAAAAGTTTGTCCGGATTATGGTTTTGATCTAAAATGTAGAGGTCTATTCTTGTACATCTGCCAATTAATAAATAAACCAATAATTTTCAAAACTACTGGTGTGGCAACGGTCCTCATGAGATGTTTGGTATTTTGAAAAAAAAAACAATAAACTCATTCGTTTTTTTTGTATTTTCCTAACCCTACTGCAAAATCTAGTGTAACTTTTCATTATTTGGTTTATGGAGATGGACATCTAACTGCAATCGTTTCTGGAAATCTGAAATTCAGATTGCAGACAAAGGCACAATTTCTGGAAGCCTGAAATCGAGTTTCAATAAAACTCTGGCTAGGGCTAGTTTGTACATATCAATTAAAAGGTTAAAAGGCGCAAATGATTCAGAACGAAAAGAGACACACGCACGACACGGACAGGCGTCTGCTCATGGAGCCTGTCCCTGGCGCTTGTTCGTGTCGTGTGTGTGTCTTTTTGTGTCCTGCTTTGTTGGCGCGTTTCAACCTTCTAACCTAAAATCGAGATAGGTTCTAGTAAGACTTTCGGTTAAATAATCCAAATAGCGAAACGTTTATGAGGTTTTATTGAAGGAAACGCAATATGTTTAGTCAATTTCTACAGTAACACTAATTTTGTATTGCGGAGCTAATAGTTCATATAAATATATTGAAATGACTAGTCCCACAACGCTCAAAAGAATGAAACGTGCCTTAGTAGGGTCAGCATTGTTGTGTAGAGAGTTCCATTTCTAGGTGCGTACAAATCAATACCCAAAACGAGGTGTCCCGTGGCATTCGAAGTTGTTCGGAGCTTTTGTTGCGTTTCTCGGATAGTCTGTAATAAAAATATTATAAAATATATTATAATATCATCATGTCCTTAATCTCGGGGCGCACACAATGCATCCTAATATAATATCCGATCGTGACGATTTTTCAGCTTGGTTACAAATTAGTTAGGGGAGTTTCAGATGTATTGCCGGCATGACGCATACATGCACTTTCTAATTGTATCTCGAATTGTAGAGACACGTTTATATTCATTTGGGACCCGTGACGTCTTTCGATCACGTGGGCAGTTATGCTACGTCCATCAGAAGCCAGTAGCGCCTTCGGGCAGAATGTTAGAAATAAATAACAGGGTGCGGGCGGGCAAGGACACAGGAGGTAGCGGCCTGGGCTCCTTAATATCGGCACATGCAGACATCTAGGAGAGAACCGCCATAGAATACGGAGTGTAAGAGACAGCAGCCTCCGCCAGGCCCCTCTACACACGTAGGCAAAAAAGGTGTGGTTTCGGTGCTGGGCGGGAGTCATTTCCCCGAGTGTACGTATTAGCTGCCGGAATACTCAATTCGAATAAAGAAAAGGGGTCACCAGGTGCGTCCTTAAAATTTGGAGGCAAGGTAGCATTTAGCAGACAGCGGAAAAAGTTCCAGTTCGTAACAATACTCAGGTGGCGGAGGCGGCAGATGCGGCGCGTGCACAGGCCCGGACAGAAGAGATAATTATAGAGTGTAGTTCTCTGTTCTAGTTTATGCTATTGTAGATCTACACATCGGTTAAAAAGAAATTGGGATTATATAACACCGGTAACGTATTCAGTATCGAATATTATCGGAAATGATTTTTTTACCCTTTAGATGCAGAGACGTTCAACTAGGGTGAGGATTCCTGGATGTAATTCATGCACATATGCTGTTTATAACACGGCAACCTTTTGTTGTTATGCACTCAACGCCATAGGCGCACGTGACATTGCCAAAGTACGCCCATTCTTCAATTCTTAAATGCTACAGAAGCCATTTTTCGAGAAGAGTGCGACAATTTTTACGGCAGTTGAATCTGCACATATATGCTTTCTTTAATCCTTAATCCAGCTGTGTGCGGATATCCCATGACCTACCTGCATCAGATCAAATGCTTTATGAAGTGTGTCAACTTTTGGCGTTAAGGCATCGTTCAGGCGGACGCTATCCAAGCCATAATGATAAATCCCTTCATTCCAAAGCTCCCCAAACAGGTACTGTCCTATCGACGTCTTGAGATGCGTGTCGGCTTTCTCGGCTTCTCTGAAATAAATGGAGCAATACTAATGTAATGAAAACGCTGCTTTTTTCTCTAAGGGCAACGCAAGGCAGTGCCTTTTGGGTATTAATTCATTCAATGTTTTTTGTTTTATTTTTTCAGCTTAAAGCTCTAATTGGAAAAAACATTGTTCGTCCGTGAATTTTACGCTAAAGTTATCATAGAAATGAATCTGATGTGACCTTATCAGAATTGTAAATTTGACGTCAGGTCGATCTATACGTCAATTCAGTTTCCTCACTAAACTGAGGGTGGAAAAATCGACGTCACACGACAGATTATTACGTGACCTTCACAACAAGTAGGGTTCCCTTCTAAACACTGCTGATAAATATGTCACGTGAGATACCTATTGCTGCACTTTTTACCCCCTTTTTTGTATCCCCGTCTCTCGAAATCCTAGTGTCTCATCCTCTTGTGCTGCCTTTCCATTGTTTTCCGTTCCCTCTGCCTCCTTTTATTTCAAGCTGCAAGTATCAGATCTACATTTCTTTCAACCCTCTTTCTCACTCGCTGCTCCTAGCTCATACTCCTCAATACCCTTCAGTCTCCTCCCTTTCTTCTGCCTCTCTCCCAATTGCTATCCTCAATCCCATAGAGTGCCCTCTCCGCCTGCGCGTCTGCCTCCCTTACGTTCTCCCCGTCATACTTCTACCCCTACCTCTCCACTCCCATCAGCCGTTTAATCATTTCTCCCCTCCCTGGTCATATGACCCACCAATCCATCTTGTAGAAAGTTATCCGAGACTACTAAAATGTGGGAAGCTTTACAAGAAAAGCGAGGGGAAAAAAACCTACCAAACTCAACTACTGTGTTGCTTTCTTGAACTTCCTATATATCCACAAATCTAATTTTGGCCATCGACGTCAGAGCAGCATCCTTTATGGTAACGTTCCACTCTATCTTTCTTGTACAGAGGCGGCCACCGTGCTAGGCCACAGATGGGGTGCCTATGCTAGGGTTCAAAGGATTTCACCAGTATAACAAAGTTAGAATGAAACTTGTAACAAAGGATGGCGCTGTGACGTTCGTAGCCTGAAATATGTTTTGTGGCTATATAAGGAGTTGAAAAATCAACACATCAGCTAAGTTCGAGCCTGTTTGTTTCTGTTCGTTTTCCTTCTACCATGTGTCCACTCTCCAAACCCAGTTTCGGTTCAATTTATACATGATCAACGTTAACCAAATCGCCTTTGTATGTTTGTTAACCATCAGTTTAGTTTCCGTTACATTGATAAAAAAAAAATATTTTATTCCCGGAACGAATATTTACTGCCTTTGAAACAATTGTAACAAACGCTCCGAAAAACTGCCTTGCGTGTATTCTAGGCCTATAACAAAGAAGCGGGCTTTCATTTTTTTTTTCATTTTGCTAACATCCGCCAAGAATAAAAATAAAGAGTACTCGTCACTCATTTCTTAAAGACCCTTACAATAGGTTAAGCAAGAAAGGGTTGCATGTCATAAGAACAGTTATTTTTCTCGAGATTTCAATACCATAAAATTAAGTAGCAAAATAAATATTTTTTTATGTTACGTGAGGACTGCTATGTGTGGGTGAGGCTGATACAACGCTGGCCAAGGTAATTTAGAACATACGAAACGAGTCATCTTTCATGGCAGCGCTATCCTGGCGGCAGGCAAATAAACTACTTTATAACGTAGCGTTCAATGATAGAGTACAACCTGGACAGGACGCAGCTTCCAGACTTATAGTTGCCGATCGGGCAGAACACAACAAAACAACTTGTAAAACAATGTTTTTTTCTTTTTTTTCCAGTAGGAATAGCAAGTGGTTACTGATTGAATTATCAAAATACTACATGTTTCGGCTAGCATTGATGGTTTTTTTGTGCCAAAAGGCGAAAATCCTTTCAGAGTGGCCGGCCAGCAAAACCACTCCAGTGTCCACAGTCTAGAGTTTGCCCCTCCCTATTCGGGCAGCTATACTGAGCGCTACGTTAATAATCCAGGTTTGTGGAATCCGACAGGATAGTCCCGCCATAAGACAAGAGGGATTTTCGCATGGTCTTGGTATATTTGCCGAACGCTGTATTATCGGGAGAAAAGTTTGAATAACACCAGAGTGCTGAACAAATGGCATCGCCGCGCTTCCTGAAGGCGCGCCGCCTGCTGCAAAGACCCCCGCAGAGCGCATGCGCGTCCTTACATATCCGCTGTCCTGCTCGTTTGCTCGCTTCAACGCGACGTGCTCCTGTTTGATCGAAACGGCGATATCAGGCGCTTCGGCAGCCATGATTTGACAACTTTTGCTCATCGCACTGGACAGCGGCAGAGTTGCCGAGTTGCTCGCCTGCTCTATGGCACGGGCAGTTCACGCGACACTCTGGCGCGACTCGAGAACGAGTTAAAAGCAATCGCTTCCTACTTTCGCGTTATTTTAACGCTTCCCATCCGCAATATAAAGCATTCACTAGCGGCCATAGCGGTGTGCGCGACTCTGGCCACCTGCTGACTGGGAGCAGCCACAGTTATTTTGCAAAGTGTATTAAAAACCATGAAGATTGCCCGTAGCAGTCTTTTAATGTGAGCTCGTTCCGAGCATGCGCTTTGCAGAGCGCACCGAAATATGTTCTATAATGAATACCCCCCCCTAATCTTAACAGCCAGTTTTGTTACGCCTTTCCTGCAGTCATGAATCGCGGGAGCTAGTCTTTCGGCACGCGCGACGATCCCGCTGCAAGTTTGGACAAGCGTGCGCACGAGACGGCGCACGCTACATCGTGCAGTGCCGCCTGCCTCCTACGGGCTAAGGTAACGGCGGTGTTGCGCAAGCGTCGAACGCGTAGTGAAATCGGTCTATCAGCGCTGGCCGCATTGCGAACCGCGGCGTGCTGAAACGAATTCGCTTGGTTACGGTCTCTTTCGAAAACAAAAACACAAAAATAAAACTGCAAATTCGTTGCCGGTCAGATGTTACTCTGAGCACCGTTGGCCGCGAACAATGAACTACCCCTGCCGCAGAGCACGCGATTTCGAGCCGCTGTCTAGACCAATGGGCGAGGTTTCTGGAATCACTGTTGCTGAAGCGGGGTCTATCGCCATTTCATTCAGCCTGGAGTGCGACGCGTTGCGGATAAGAAAGAATGCTTGTGCACACTGCGCGGGTTTCGACAGCAGGCGCCGCACCGTCAGAGCGCGGCGATGCTATTCGGGCGGCGCTCAATCCTTGCAAACCTTTACTCTTGACAGTACAACCGGCACAATAGAAAAATAGCAGAAACGATATAATCTCTGGCCAACAATACAATGACAAGTTGCACTGCTATCGCGTAAATATAGCTTTTTTCCGCCGCAGGCTTTTGTCTGACACGCATGACTATGCACATTTGATCTCAATTTCCTTGCTCGCTTATGGTACCGACTCGATATTATTTTCGCTATTTGTTGTTATATTAGCATTTGTGTATTATAAGCCGATTAACTGTACGGATTATGCGCACTCATATTTCTGTAGCAAACAAAACAAAAATTGGCGGCGTGTTTTTTTTTTATTTTGCAAAACATGTTGAAATGCGGTAGCTTTAGAGCATGGCGGGTAGTTGTGTGCGAATACCGGTTCAAATATAATAACACTTTGTCATTCACTGCCTTCACAGTCCAAGCAAAATCCTCGACCACCTGTTTTCTGAACAACGTTAAAGCTAGGGATGACACCGCGCTATTTGATTCGAACCGGTATTCGGACACATCTAGTGGCAGTTGCTCTTAGATCAGGCAATGACTAGGGTAGGATAACCCTCAGGGTTTCATTGCCTTTGTGGGTGCTACTGTTAGTTCAGGTAATCGAAAAAGGTAGTGTTTCGAACGGAAACATATTTCGTCGCAACACTGCCCCTTTGTGGCACTGCTCGCGCTTTCCTTTAGCACCACTAGAGTGCAAAGCCTCTGCGCTGAATATTCTCTGTAACCAAGAAAGGGGAATCGAACTTTAGTGCCCTTTCCACTCCTCGCTCCGCGCGCTCCCTATACACCACCTGTTTCTGCTCGTCTCTTTCTTGACCTTTCTAACGCTCCGTTACGCGCGCATTTTCACGCCACCTGCTTCTCTTTTTCTTGTCTCTGCGAGATGGTTTCGCAACTCAGCCAGTTGCGCACTCAAATTCACCACAGTTAGCTGTGTTCCATCTCTGGCACTGGTTCCTTTTTTCTAATCATTTACCGGTTACAGACTGGCTGACCTAGGCATTTTGTGCTTAGAGACACCTGAGATTTGCTGGATCTGTAAAATGACCGCTTTAAAACTTCTGCGAACGCCCAAGCTGTTTTGTATTTTGTTTCAGGACATTGTGAAACACCAATGACTTCAGCTTCTTTCATTCTCCGTCTAACTGGCAAATAGCACAGGGGAGCCTTGAACTAAAAATTCACTAACGCGTTTACAATGATCGTGAGTACGCTTCAAATCATGTTGGTTTCGCATTTTTATAGTAGGCGAAGTTATTGAAGCTGAAGATAACTTGTTCTAAAGATTTGATACTGTCTTGCACTTCCGACTAGACGAAATATTTATTGTGTGTTTAGCATAAAAAAAATATATCGATTTTATTACAAACTTGAGTCAAAGAGCCGCCGCAGCTAGAATTCCCGAAGTAGCAATAAAACTGCACACTTCAATCAGATTACCGACTTCAGAAATGCAATTACACTTATAATACACTTTTGTTTAATTTTCATCAAAATTCCCAGCGTGCATCACGCTGACAAAACAACGCTGACTCATTAGGTTGTGAATTCGTCTGGGGTTCCTAATATCCATCTGAAGAAAGTTACTGCTTATTTTAGAAACACGTTAACATCTCAGTAAACAAAGGTAGCGCTTATAATGGGATCATTTGAATGGTCTTTATGATTTGTGAACGATAAGAACATAAATTGATTTATCTCTCTCCTTCACTGCTTCACTTTACGTAATATTATTCGGAGCAGGAGTTATGTTGTCATTTACGAAATTGCCTGCAATGTTGTATGGGTGTTGGATTGAACAGAATGTATTATTGAACTTACGTGTTGTTAATGAAAAGCCCAAATTGAGTATTGCTTCGCCGTTGACTTTTTACGAGCTGCCGGAACCACTGAATACCTTTTGCAGCATAGTTTCTGAACGTTGCCCCTTTTGGAACGTGATAGAGTCCGTCCATGAACATGTAGTCACAAACTCCGGGACCTGTTTCCAGGGTCGAAGGTGGTAACGAAACATGATATACGCATAGTAGTGGTTTTTGTATCATGGACCTTCCTGCAGAAGTAAATTGCTTAATTATATCTATTCTTCTAGCACCTGCCCAGAAAATTGTAAATACTTTTAATAAATAAATAGGCTACTTATATAATAAAATAAGTGTTAAAAACGACAAGTCTTACTTACTATATTTGCATTCCAATTTTGTTAAATGCGAGCTTTAGCTAATATATTACAGCCGTGGAACAGCAACATCGGGCAAAAATATATATACAACTAAGGTTGTACAACACGGCGCAAATATTATTTCATTTATTTATGTCTAGTGTGCACACATCTTGCAACATTAAACAATATAGGACAAAGTACTCGTATTGATACGTTCAATATAGCTATATGTCACTTGTAAGCGTGTCATGTGTTCTGCTTGATGTCAATTATGAGGATCAAAAAGTGAGCAGAGTGTTGTAGCCTTTCAAGGAACAGGTAAGCAGATGTACCTGAGCAGCAAGGCTTAATCGATAACTCCGACCATCACGTTATAGAGCAGAGGCCAACAAACCCCGCCCGGCGTCCAGATGGCCACGACCTTGCAAGTTTCGCACTTTCCGCGGCAAGCAATTACAAACGCAAACATAAGCTCGATCAAAAGAAAAAGAAATCCGGCTAACGTCGTGCATTAAAGGTGAAAGCGAAGATATTCGAAAGGATGAAAGAAGCCGGCCTCAAAAGGCAGGTTTTCTTGCAAAACTATTTATTTTAAATTTGCATCACGCTTAGTACAACACGTAGTTTCCTCCTCTATGTTTGCCTATGACAAAATTCCTTTGCGTTCTCGAGTATATCCGGGGTAATGTTTTTTTTTTTGCTTTTTTGATGACGCTTGCATAAATTGTTTTCAATATATCAACCACTCTTGTAAGTAATTTCGCCAAATGTGATTATACCAATGTTTCTACGCGCTTCGATTTCTGCTTGCTGAGTTATCCAGATCATAATTACTTTGTAAATGCATAATTACCAACTATGTGCAGTAAGAAAATAATACATGTTTACCCAGCTTAGTTCTAGTAATTATTGCTCTTGTTTAAATTTTAATATCTAAAAGCGCATTTGGGATTACACGTTTTAGATTTTTTTTTTAATTTATATTAGAATATTTTTTTCCGACACTTGACCTGCCACAGGTCCTCATTCCGGCCCCCTTAACCAAAACGTCTGAGAAGGGCACCTCTGTTACTAAGGAATATCAAATCCTGCACCGCTCTCCTTTTATGCAACGTATCTAAGTTCCCTCTATAGTCTACGTATTCTTTCCTATCTGAAGTCACAATATGGCTGAAGGTGACGATCATATAAAACGGGAAAGAATATTCTCTGCAGGCGCTTTATTGCGGCTAAATCCGTTCATTCGATATAATTCGACACACCTAAACCGTATCCAGTACGTGAGTTTACAAATGAGCAAGACAAAGACAAAAAATAAACTTCGAAAAACATTTGTGTAACACGCGTGAAGACACAGACACCTTTAAAATGTCGATTCCTTCGTAACTGAAGTTAATTGTTAATTAACATTTTGTACAGCACAATCAAAAATATTTTACAGCAAATGTATTCATCACGACCGAATAGATTCATCCCGAGCGAATAAAACTTACACTGTTGTCTCCAATACATAAAAGAAACGAAAAATTCATTTCATGTTGAACACCCCCAGATGTTGATCGCGGTCATTTTTGTTTCTAAATGCAAATGCACGTCTATTTTTACCCAGGGTCATTAACCATTTCCTAAAATAGTTTTGCCTAAAAGTTTGTTATGACTTGAGCACGGTTTTAACTTTTAAAATCGCCGTAGAATTATCATCATTCAATAATTGATAAATAATCTTATGTTTCTTTTTCAAACACTTCATACCTTATGGTTTGAACTTTTAACGGCTTATAGCATGCTATGTTAAAAGAAATATGAATTTCTGTTATGAATTGTTTTGTTTTAAACCAAATTTAAAGATGTTAGCACACACCCAATATTTTTGCTTGATTATCGCTTTGCAGCTCGCAATTTTAATTGCTATATTTTGTAAAGGTTTAGGTGTATTACAAATGAAACATGTTTGAAGCTTTAAAAGAAAATACTTCCCAGCAAACAAACATAATAAAACTGCGAAAATTTTCGTTTTGCTGATTTAGCCGTTTGTTCTACACTCAGGTGGTGCAAGTAAAAAGTACAAAACTATCGACTTTAGATGAAGTGTTTATTGAATCTCAATGTTAAAAGTTTATTAAAGAAGCTGTCTTACGAAAAGTGAGAAAAAATATTGAATTTGTTCTCATCCTTCGCATCTCGTCTTTGTTTCTTATCGCCTTTTTACCGCACAACACGCCGCATGACATGAGAGCTCGCACAATAGCTTAGAAGCTTTTTGTGCATACAAGGCAATTGATGGTCCGGAGTGCGATATCCGCAGAGGGTTCTGGGCATGCGCAATCTTGACTGGCAAATTTCTTGCGTATACATGTATTGTGTGAAGTTACAGACACGACTGTGTTTTCTGTGGCCGCTTCCACCCGCTCTTTTTGGATGCGACGCAAATACCAGCGTGTATGTTGTGATAACCGTACGTTCCGCCACTGTATCTTCCGAGAACAAATGTGCTAAGGGGCAAGCGTTAAAAATCATTTTGAAACACGGGAAAGGCTTTCTTGTAGAGAGGTATGTTGGGACAACTAAAGAACAACTCCCAGATTTAAAAGTACGCATAACTATGCAGTTGCTTTAAGCAGCACTTTTGATTTGCATTCGACAAAAGAGCTTCATGTTTTTTTTTCGCTTAGCACAGAACGGTCGCCGCTGTGCACAACGCGGCCTTGTCTGCAGTATATTCACAAAGCACACCTACATTAAACCCCTACTTCTCTCAAAGTAATCCCCTTGTGCAGCGATACAGCGCTTTCAGCGCTTCTGCCACTTTCAAAAGGTCTAGATGCACACTTCTTGACTTGCAAATTTATCTGTGATTTGTTCCAGTTCCCGTCCATAGTTTCAAATCGCAGATACTTCAGTTTGAGCTTCGTCAGAAGAAAAAAAGAAACACCCTTTAACAACGTCCTAAATTGTTTTGAATATAACCATGATTATAATATTGCGTACGTGCAATATACCTTCTTCAAAAAGTGCGCTGCATCTACCAGCAGCTACGCAAGTTATCCGAGTCCTCGAATGCTTGAGAAGGTAATCCAGGCTCGCATTGGACACGTGCGATGTGTCGAAGTTCGGCGTGAAAACGGTTCCACCCGAATAAAAACCGAGTGTACTGCCAGCGTTCAACGTGGACTCTGATCCAATCCCACGCATTGTGCACCAATAAAATGGTGACATTCACTGTTGCTTGATGGGATTTGAGAAAGGGCATAATATTTCTTTGGGATACTTAAATCATAGCGCTCTCCCATAATACAAAAACGTACGCTAGCACACGTGGACTACTCTTTTAATTTTTATTTCATGGTCAACCTTGGCCAATGCCCATGCATTTTGTTGGCGGCCATGCCATAATAACAAACACATTTTGTTTCACGGTTTTTGGAGCAAGTGCTTAACTTCTCTCAAAAATTTCGGAGCTTGTGCTGGTGGATGATCGCCATGACCTCTTTACATTTTTCAAGTGATTTTTTTTACTCTTAAAATGCGAGTCTATATAAAAAAGAAAACCGGGATTGACTGCATCTTCACCATCAACTGCCGAATAATTTAGACATATGTTTTGCCCAGTGTGCCGTTGGATTTTATGTTTGCAGTTTGCTCTTGTCTGGAGGAAAATGATGGATTCGGAAATATTTTCGTAAAAAAGGTACCAAAAACCCATTTAGCGAAGTTCTAAATGTCAACCGAACGACGCCCATTGACAGAGTTATATGTGAAGATCTCTGCTCTTGACAGCTGGGCGTGCATCACCGTGCTGCTCTTTCGTTTACGCTCTGAAACTTATGCTGTAGCTTATTGGTGGCACGTCTCTTCTCACGATTTTTAACATATCTTTGAAGTGGCAGTTATGCGGCATTGGAACTGTTACAACTGTAAAAAATACTGCAAACGATTACACAAAGTATTCTGCGATTGAAAGAAGAGCTGTTTCTTTCTTAAGTAATGTGCCTCAAGATATATGTTTTTAGTCGATATGCTTTAGTATATTGGAGGTAGAAGAATTGCTTTCAAGAATTATGTATAGTAAATGTTCTTTATTAAAAGCGAGGAAGGAGGACAAGCACCGCGTTTTGTCATATATGACGTGGTTTTTCGGGGGACGTCTGCTATGGGGAAAGAGTGGTAGCGCAGCCAAGAAGACAATACCGTGTTGGTGATATTTCTGCGTCACCGCCGAAGTCCAAAGCTCGACACAGATTGGAAACGAGTGAAGCTTCAGTGTTCGGCTTCGTGTCATGTTTGAGGCGTGTGTTGACGCCATTGTTGTGTCCAATCTTCGCCGCGACCTTCTCTGACTGCGTCATCTATATCAGGACTGCAGGTTTGTTATCTCGGAGGAGTCGGCTAACCCAGCGATAACGTGGCTTTTTTGTACGAACATCGCCGAATCACACCGAAGGGTGCAATGAACGGTACCGCTGCTAAACAGGACCGCAAACTAAGCGAGCATACCACGTACACTGGAGCCCATTTTTCCTTTCGCCTGAGGAGCCTATTTTATAAAGGAACCGCAGCCGCGCAATGGAATCTTTCCAAGAATTGGACGTGCTACATCTAAACTCAAATAGCCAAGGTGGGCCCCGCGGGGCAGTGCGTGGGCAGCCCAAGTGGGTTTACCCTCTGATAACCCAGGTAGGACCCAGAGGCTATTGCTTTTCCTTGCTTATTGCGAACTTTTTCCAAGTGGGACCCAACCAAGCCTTTATTTATGCGCTACCTAGGATCAGTAGGCAGGGGTGCAGCAATGGCCTTACATTAATGTATTTATGACAATTAAATTAACCATACGCCCATGCATATTGGAAGTTTTCTTTTTATTATGGTGATTTTAGTAATGCAATGAATTACTTTCAGTTAGTAACTTGGATATAATTACTTGTTAGCTTCAATATTACGTTGGTCCTAAATGCGACGTTCTCCATTACGAGGCCTTGTTCCTTGTTCATAGAACACGACAGACGTACAACGTCTGCCTTGAAAGGGAAAGCAGATGTTAAAAAAAAGCTTTTCGAGAAGACATCGCTGAAACCCAGAGGCTCATTAAACCCCGGGCTCAGGCGACAGGGCATACTATTTCAGAGCATTCTCTCTTTTAAGTCAATGAACGTCGAACCATCAACATTTGGCCGTTCTTATTTGAATCCAAAAGGACAATATACACGCGATTGCCCGTAGGCAAGAGGCCCAGGTAGGTTTGGTTATATAAATTTTTGATAATACAAATATTGCCACGGTGCTGGGGGAAAAAGGTGGTAATGGAATCGACTGACTAGTCCCCTAGTACCAGGTTTCACTCACTACACTCAAAACAAAGGCTGCATGCAAACATAAAGCAAACAACACAGAGAGAGAAACGATTTTCAAAAACTCGATATAAACTAGTTATGATGTCATAGATTTAACATGATAAAATTTAAATAGCAGAAACATAATTAGAAATACACCGATATACATTATTAGAACATACAAAATAGCAAACTACAACTGATGTATAAAATACATTTTGCCTGTTTCCTACACACACATCACAGGCAGCAAGCAAACAAATGCTAACTCTGAGGTAATATAACCTTCCAGAGAAACATTATATAAGAGCAACATAATTAAAAAAACATCTATATGTATGATTATAGCAGACAAAAGAGCAAACCAGAACGAATGAAAGAAATACATTTTTGCTTGTTTTCTGAAGGACAACAGAGACGCGCTCTTGTCAATCATTTCAACTAAGGCCGGGTAAAGTTTAAGGAGGTTACGAATTTGCCAGGTTGATAATTGTGTACCCTACTTGGTTCTGGCTCGATTTTTTTTTAATTTCTGTGTTTGTATATGTATACAAACAGAGATCACGGTCAGCTTTTAGTTTCGAAGAAAAAAGAACTTCAGACAGTCGTTGATAATACAAGGTTTCAATATTTAGTAAATGCTTCAGTTCAAAATATAGGGATTTGTCACCAGATGCAGACAAGTTTATAATAAACTCTATGCCCTTTTCCTGCATTTCATACAAAGGTTTTACATTTGTTTTGGATGTAATCCATAAGACGAGTAAACAATATTGCCGCGAGCGCAGCTGACTAAGTAGGCAGCGCGCTCGTGGACTAACGGTTATCGCGCGTGCCTTCCACGCAGAAAGCTCAGGGCTCGATCCCTGGGAGCGCCGCGTCTTTTATTTATTCTTCCATTTAGATTTCTGGTAATTTCGAGAACCGTGTTGCTCGTTCTAGGTTAGAATCTTCTGCACGCGGAATGTTACAGGCCGAATGTTCCAGACGCCCACGCGTGCACAAAGGGGCTCCGCGTAACCATCCGGACTCAGTTTCGCCCCAGCGTTCGCTTCTGCTCTTTCGCCGATTTCGACGCCCGCGACGCTCTGCTGTTATCTACTGTTTCCTTTTTATTTTTGGGCACAAGTTCGCCCCCATTAAACGTTTCAGTTTTCTAGTTATTCTTTTGTTTCCTCGCCTGTCCATTCGTGACATTTTGGTGGAGGTTCGGGGTACCGCATGCCCCTGCCACGTACCCCTCCGAGGGCCCGCAGTGCAAGTCCAACGCCAAGCCCACGAAGCACCAACGAAGACACTACCGAGATCCGGCTCAGTCGTCGCACCCAAGGCCTACACCCGGAATTCGTACCTCTGCCGCCAAGGACCAAGCATGTCACGACGACCCGCCGGCTGGACACCTTGGCTACAGACGGTCGTGCCATGAGTGCCGACGACGTAAGAAGCCTCCGACGAAGCCCGCAGGACTCCTGCAGCCGATATCTGCCCCGACTACTCCCTTCCAGCAGGTCGGAATGGACTTACTTGGGCCGTTCCCAACATCGACGCAAGGAAACCGGTGGATTATTGTAGCGACCGATTATCTTACACGATACGCCGAGACGAAAGCCCTTGCAGCGGACACAGCGGCTGAAGTCGCCAAGTTTTTCGTCGAGTCCATTCTCGTTCGACGCGGCGCACCTGAAGTGCTGATCACTGATCGAGGATCATCTTTCATGGCCGAGCTGATGCAAGAAATCCTTCGTCTCAGCCACACCAGTCATCGTCGCACCACGGCGTACAACCCGCAGACCAAGGGGCTGACGGAGAGACTCAACATGACCATCGCCGACATGATCTCCATGTACGTCGACGTGGAGCACAAGACATGGGACGAGGTGTTGCCGTACGTTACGCTTGCGTACAACACAGCGGTTCAACAAACCACTGGAATGACGCTGCTCCAACTGGTGCACGGCCGGACGATTACCACGATGCTCGACACCATGCTTCCTCACGTGCCTACCGACGACGGCAACGACGACGCTCAGCTGATCTCTCAACGCGCCGAGGAAACTCATCAACTGGCAAGAATCAAGATTTAAGACCAACAGCGAGTCGACGCACGCCGGTATAACCTTCGTCGCCGGGACGTCCACTTTCAACCCGGAGACCGGGTATGGGTGTGGACACCGATTCGGCGCCGCGGTCTCAGCGAGAAGCTTCTCAAGCGCTATTTCGGACCCTACAAAATCATCCGACGCCTCGGCGATCTGAACTACGAAGTTCTACCCGACGGAACGCGCCCATCTGAAATACGCCAGCCACGACCCGAGGTGGTGCACGTCGTCCGGCTCAAGCCGTATTACGAACGATAGAACTTTGGACTCTCGTCAAAGAGTGAACTGTGAACTGTGAACTGTGAACTGTGAACTGAACTGGGAACTGGGAACTGGGAACTGGGAACTGTGGCTCGCGACTCGCTATCTCTTGTTGTGCATTTGTGTTTTACCTTTGCTCTGCATCGGGACGATGCACTTTTTAAAGGGGGTGTAATGCCGGGAGCGCAGCTGACTAAGTAGGCAGCGCGCTCGTGGCCTAACGGTTATCGCGCGTGCCTTCCACGCAGAAAGCTCAGGGTTCGATCCCTGGGAGCGCCGCGTCTTTTATTTATTCTTCCAATTTAGATTTCTGGTAATTTCGAGAACCGTGTTGCTTGTTCTAGGTTAGAATGTTCTGCACGCCGAATGTTCCAGGCCGAATGTTCCAGAAGCCCACGCGTGCACAAAAGGGGCTCCGCGTAACCATCCGGACTCAGTTTCGCCCCAGCGTTCGATTCTGCTCTTTCGCCGATTTCGACGCCCGCGACGCTCTGCTGTTATCTACTGTTTCCTTTTTATTTTTGGGCAGAAGTTCGCCCCCATTAAACGTTTCAGTTTTCCAGTTATTCTTTTGTTTCCTCGCCTGTCCATTCGTGACAATATTGTGGTTTAGAATGATGTGCAGAAAAGTAAAACTCAATCTTTAGCCATGCGCGCAGTAATGCGGTAAATCTATTCAACATACTGATTTACTGCGCCATATTATGTTTCATGAGGCTTACATCAAACGTCCAATGAAGATTACCATGGAACTGTGCACCAAAGACCTTGTATTCGAAAACCCTTCCTAAATATCCTGACTGAAATATTAATTCACTGTTAAGGTTTACTGCCCTGTTCATTGAAGAAAAGACAATATAATTCGTTTTATTATCATTTAGAAGACGCCGATTGGCATTCAGCCAATTCGACAAATTTTCAAGTCACATCTTTACGGGAAGGAAAGATTATCGGTTTTTGGACAAGAAAAACACATTACTATCTTTAGCATAGAGAACAATGTCGGGAGTATGAGGAATGAAAACAATGACATTAATATAAATAAAAACTTTAAAGGTCCCAATATGAATCCCTGCGGAACACCATATGTTATATAATTAGTGCCTTATGCTATATTATTCATTCCCACAAACTGGGTGCCATATGGTAAGCAACTGCGTAATATGTTTAGTAAGACGCCTCTAATACTGAAGTATGGCAACTTGTTAAAAATCAAATCATGCTGAATAAAATCGAAAGCTTTGTTAAAGTCTAAAAATATACCTTTTGTGCATCATCTATTTTTATGTTATAAACGATTTTTCCCTAATCCGGAGCAGTGCAGATGCAGTGAATTTGCTCTCTGGAAGCTGTATTGACATGCAGAAACTAAATATTTGTAAAGATGATTAATTATTCTGGGATCTATCGTATTTTGTATTATGTCGTAAAAAGAGGAAGTTTTGGTATAGGACGATATTTACTGATACCATCCACTCTTCAAAAGTTAATTTATCTCAACCTCGTTGTCAAAGATCCAGTACACTTCCTCCATACGATTGGCCTTGGCAACTATGCTTTTTTGTACTAGCTGAGAAGGGCAGTTTCAAGAGGTTTCCTTTCTAACGGTAATACTATCCACTGGGGAAGTTGTTCTCAGCGGAGAGGAAATCACAATCAAAACACCTTGTCATTGGACTCACGTGTCGTTGTTGTTGGCATGGAGGTTGTGGTACTTGCAATCGTGGTTGTCATCAGTGTTGATGTTCTGCCTGTTGTAATCGCAGAAGTTGTCTTTGAAATAATTGTGGTCGTGATGTTTGTTATTAAACTTGGTGATCTTGTTGGAATTTCAACCCCGGAGGCTGGTCGCTTGGCAGTTGTCGTTGCAGTTGTATTCCTTGACTTCGTGGTAGCATTCGCCGTAGACATTTCTCTTGCTGTTTCATTGGTTGTACTCTGGGCCTTTGTCGGGATTGATGACACCGGAGATGTTTCTTGAGTAAACGCCTTAACATCGGTCCCAGTGGAAGCTGGGGAACCTGCCAATGAGCCAGAAACATCGGATTGTGCACCACTTGGAGATTCCGTTGTTGTGTTCGTCCCGGATCAAGTTTCAACAAAGTTTGAGCTAGCAATTTTAAATATGGCATTTATAAAAAAATGTCACACTGCATTGATTACGTTGACGGAGACGGGGGAATAAAATGTGTTGAACTGGCATACCAGAGTAAATGTGTAGGTTTTATATACTGGTGGCGTCTGAGGGGGATGGAGCTGACGCGTATGAGGCTAGCGCAAACACGCACTTCATGCGTATGCCGGCTCAAAATATTGATCGTTTTCTGGTCTGTGTCGGCCTAGTAAAGATAGTGTAAATATTTGGCTTGATAAGTAAACTCTAAGCTATTCATACGCTCTAACTCTGTTTAGCTCGGCCGGGGTAGCATCTGGTTGGGTATCGGTTAGTCTGCAGCCCAATCACATCAACATATATCTTTTATTAGTAGCCTATTGATTGCTCCTAAGCATATATTTTACAGCTATATCGTTAAGAAGCTGGTGTCTCAGAAATGATGTCCTCGGTTGTGTTGCAGAAAAGCCGGAGGCGTATAGCGAAATCCTAATTTGCCGATAGGGTCATGACGTCGCAGACACGTGGCCACGCTTAGAAATTAAAAACAGGCTGTTATGAAATTTGACGTCACGCGTGGTATACAAGCGATTAAAACAGGATGTGTAATGCGAATAAAATGTAGCCGCATGTCTGAAATGATTTTACTTGATAAAGTACGTGATTTGTCTGAAGTCTGAAGTAAAATCTGAAGTATTTTATTTGTTGAGTAACGTCTGTTTACGGTTTTCTGTGTCTACTTTGTTTTAGTATAGTCCTAATTTTAATCATCCTGGGAACCCATTTTTTTGCTTCAGCAACGTGATGTAAGCATTTCTGACATCATCCTCATTTCATTCATTCATTCTTTTTTTAATAAGACACAATTGTTACACACCACTGCCGCGCAGAGTAACTACGCATTTCATTATTTGATGACGGGAATTAAATTATGTTTAGCTTAATGCTATTCATAACCGCCATGAACATCCATCTCGTTAATCGAAAGCAACGATCTCTTGTGCTATTTTGGAAATGAATATATAATTCTGGATCTTTAGCAAGTGCGTTAGCAAGGTACATAAGAAACGTCTCATACATCATTTTGAGAAAAGCTCAGGCTGACCCCTTGGCAATCTCATTCGCTTCCCCTACATTTTGGTGATCTTTTTTGTTTCCTCTCGGGGTCAGTGTTAGCGTTGCCCAAATGGGGACGCGCTGCCCACCTTGCTGCATAGCAGCGGCATCTGCTGCCGGTCGCTGATTTTGCCATTCACCGGCTTCGGCAGCCCGTCTCCCTCATTCACAATCCTTCTCCATTTGCAGCCTTCTTAAGGCCTCCTAACGCAAAAGTCGGCGACGCGCTGCCTTCCATAATTCGCGGGCTTAGCGACTCACCTTAGGGCTGACAACTCTGACGACATTGTAGCCCAAACGGAGTCGTTTAAATTTGGAACCTCAAACTCGCCGGCGAATCTCCCTAACGTCATGCTGATGTCAAAGGGACCCGCCGCGAGTTGAAAAAGCGCACCGTGCCGGAGGGGGTCAAAAAGGGCTAAATTGAGCGAGAAGCACAAAATGGCGGAGTACGTGTTGTTCTCGTAGTATCACCGCCGACAGCGTTTTATCGCGCACGTCGACGGGTTCGCAATGGACCAACACTAGTCCCGCCGGTACTACAGAGTTTCCAAAAACACTGTGCGGTGGCTCCGCGACGACCCTCGGGACAACGCGGCCTAGAGGCGGCGTTGATGCGCAAGTACAAAGATGACGAAGGAGCACCAGGTGCTGTACGTGCTGAGTTTTTACACCACTGGACATGGTCAAGTGGCTCATAAGCGGCACCTCGCTGTCCACCCGACCACTGTCAGGGCGTGAGTTCCTATTGTGGCTACGTCCATCGTGCACCGCCTCTGCCCCCGATGGATCACCTTCACGATTAGGAGGTCCATGACTTGGTGCGCGGAGGGGAAGAGGATGATTCTATATGCATGTGTATATTAAACGGTCCGCTGGATTTTGAGGGAAGGGTAATGGGTGCTGAAGCTCCAGAAGCCTCTCTCCTGGATAGGCTTATGGGTTGACGTGATTCTATTCACACACGTTGAAAAACACTTCTGTGACAAAAAACGACTCGCAAAAGTTGATAGATGCTTGCCACAACTGGGCCAAATTGTGCGCCAGCATCTGCCAGACGTCCCCTTATGTGCCTCCTTGTCATAGATGTATGACGGTAATCTTCGCTTACCGGGATAACCGGGATTTGCAGTATGTTTTAAATGCTGTGAAGTCAAATACGTATTACGCTGATTGTTTACCATTGCAGAAACGTACTTCTGGTTGCGTTGTTTTTCAAGCCATCTAGATATTACAATATAGGAACGAAACAATGGACCAGATTCTCAGAATAACTTAAAAATTGGTTCTGAAAGAACAGCATGCTGCTCGGAAGGGGTGGACACTAGCACGTCGACTAAATAGACGCAAGTAAGTAACCTGTATAATAGGACTGATTTTCGCTGCACAAATACAGTTGTATTGGTATGTTAAAATTGGTTCCTTGTCTCAGGTCGAAGTAGAATTAAAATTACAAACATTTTGCGCTCCTTTAGTATTACATGTGCACTTTTTATTATATATCTACAAACGTGTGCCCTGTTGTACTGTGATGTTTTTGAAGAGCCCCACATAATGATTGCGGAACATATCACTGCACACATTACAACACGGTTTTTCTAATAACTCTTACTAAATCGTTCACCCTCTAATAGGATCGCTGAAAACGACAATTTAACTGATTTAGTAATTTGTTTCATTGTGTACTGTTTCCTGTCCTCGCACATCACAGAAACGCATAATTATGAGAGATGTGATCTTTTTCTCTTTTACAATAATCAGTGGAGCGACAGAACTACTACTGGGTTT
The DNA here is from genome assembly GCA_037355805.1 of Ixodes ricinus. Taxonomy (NCBI): domain Eukaryota; kingdom Metazoa; phylum Arthropoda; class Arachnida; order Ixodida; family Ixodidae; genus Ixodes; species Ixodes ricinus. Next base: position 45,136 of record JAZHYW010002967.1, read on the forward strand.
TAAATATATACAAAGTTGCAGTAACTGATATGGCGGTCTTTTTGTCTTTGGTAACATGTGTAAATACATGTGCACCAATACCAGTCATCGAACTATCGACAAATTTCTTAGGGCTCTAATAATATTGTCTTATACCTGCTCAAAGGTATCAAGCCTAGCCTTTGTCAGCTCTACCGGGTAGTGCTGGCCTGTGACGAGTTACTCGGCCATGTTGTCCACACTGTGCCACTTCGCCCAACCCACTGGGGGCCAAGATGGCTGGGCGGCTGGTTCCGAAGGAAAAACAAAGGCGATTAGTGTACCAAGATGGGAAAAAATATGATAAGTAAAGGCAGGAACTACAGCAAGCAGCGACGAGTGTGCTATGACATCTGGACAATCCATGAAGACAGCAAAGTGGACCACATTGAAAGCCCAAACGTTGAAGACATAAGCTGCTTTCCGAACAATTTCTGTTTGCAATGAATGATAATGTATTGACCCCCCACCTCCCCCGTCGCACACTACTACTTTTATGGTGTGGAGTGGTCTTGTGAGCACATGTGTGGGACAGAATGTTACTCGTCCTCCTAAAGTTTTACATTTTTCTTGTTTGTTAATTGTATTTATATCTGTTCATGTAACCAGGATCCCGTAGGAAAGATCCATCAATGTAACGCTGTCTGGCAGTCAATGTTTTCTAGTGGACACCTGTCTGTGCCTGATTGTACGTCAAACACGTCTGATTGGCCAACATGTTACTCTGACCGACAGTCAAACTCCAGTCAGACTCCGCTTGTCGGCTTTCTGATGGTTTCCTGGTGGCAGTCGGCCGCCGCGAAATACCGTCAAGATTTTTTGGTGGCGATTCTGACTGTACATCGATTGTCTCTGACTGCACGTCAAAAAGCTTTGACGTGCAGACAGACGTACAGATCAAAGGACGTAAAGTTCGTTCGGATACCACTATTTTGTCAAATCTATGAATACGAAAAATAATCTATGTACGAGAAAACGATTTCGGAACGTGAGCCCATAAAACCGCTGATGTTAGAGATATGACAAGCAGGGCACCCGACAACCCTTACCAGAAGCCCGCCGAGACGCCGAACCCGCCGATCATGCCGGCACGCCAAACGCGCCACTTTCTACTTTCGCCACTTTCGTTTCGCCCATAGAAGCTTCGCCGAGCCTCCACGAACGATCGGTCTCAACTCGTTTTGTTTGCGCGCTTGTGCCACCCTGTCGATCTAGCCCGGGCGCTACAATGTCTCATGTTTTAGTAGAATTTCTCCTCGACAAGACCCAGTCTGTCGTGAGTTCCGACTATAGCCTCGTTTACATGAAAGCGACTTCAGCGCATCGACCAGCATCGACTCCACTCGTTCTTCGAACAAAGCCGACGCGGCAACGTTTACATGAATGCGGACTAGAAGGTGGCGCCACGCCGTATCAAAGCTCGAAGTTATGCAGTTCCGGTGGTTCCGGCACCAGCCGCACCACGTTTTTCGGTCCGTCGCACGTGGAGGCATTTCGACGCGTTGAGTGAACTTAAATATCGTGTCCGCTGTCTTCGGTGCTGTGGTAGAATTTCCGAGACGGAAGAAACATCAGTCACCCAAGCGTTTAGTGCTCCAGGCCGGGCCGCCGGGTCACTCTTGACCAGAGGCGACGTGTGTGCGTACGCTTTGAGGACGCCTCCGCGCTTCGCCGCGCCAGACCGCCGATCGCGACCGGACCCCGAGTCCGAAAGAATGCCGACCCATTGCAGTTTCGCTCGGCATCTGGATGCGCTGGTGTGCTTGGTGACAATACTTGGACAACTCGGATACCGCTTGCCCGCCACAACTTCCCAATGCACTCAACACTGGATACTGTTCTTGTGCGTGCTGTGTGTGTGTTCCGTGCAACGTGTTTGGGGACGACACGCGCCTTGCATTGTCTGTTGCAGTGGGCGGCAGCGCTTCGAGAGTTTAGGTTCTTTGCTCCCGTCGGTCTGCCGGCCGGCGATCGCCCGGCGGCGACGTTCGCGCTGCGGGCGCACGGATACTGACGCGCCTATGGTTGCCCTGGATGGATACCCACTGACCTCGGCTTTGAATCTTTATATCGTGCGAAGCTGCCGACCCATTGCAGTTTGGCCGGCATCTGGATGCGCTGGTGTGCTTGGTGACAATACTTGGACAACTCGGATACCGCTTGCCCGCCGGAACTTCCCGAGGCACTCAACACTGGATACTGTGCTTGTGCGTGCTGTCTGTGTGTTCCGTGCACCGTGTTTGGTGACGACACCTGGGCGACCGTGTGCGCCGCCGGAATGAGCGCTGCGCTCACCACTGGACTCTACAAAAGTATTTCGTGCTATGCCCTTAGCTGTTGCAACCGAGAGATCGTCGCGATTTCAGACCCAGTCCGCCTGGGTCTGAAATCGCGACGATCTCTCGGTTGTAACAGCTAAGGGCATAGCACCAAATTTGTTTGTAGAGCCCAGTGGTGAGCGCAGCAGGAATTTCGGCGGTGCACCGCCTGGGTTTAAAATTGGGGCTGGAAATGCGCAGTTTCAGGGTGGATACGAACTGGTGCCCCAATTTTGGGTCTAGGCGGAACCGGCATTTTTCATTCCGGCCTGTATCTGACATTTTCGTACGGGTCCCTTTACCTGAAAAACGCAAATTTGGAAGGTACATTCCATCAAAGACCACCACATACGTAATTTGGGACATTCCATCAGTGGCAGTCAGACGTCATCTGATGGACCATCAGGGCACGTTTCACCAGGGCTGCTGACTGGCAGTCAGACGTCATCTGATGGACCATGAGGGCACGTTCCACCAGGGCTGCTGACTGGCAGTCGGTGTCCCAAATTCTGTATCTTGATGGAATTTTCGATAGGAATGTACCGCAACTGAACCACAAATATCAATGTAGCATTATTTTGAGGCACTTACTGGTGCCACTTGTTACAAGCACTTCTTTGATGGATTCACTCCTCGCTGCCGCAGCTGGCGATGGTACAGCGAAAGGTACGTGCTGTCCAGTTAAACCTTACTATCATGAAGCAATACAGAACTGTGGGAGTCAGAAGAAAGTGAAGCAGCATGTTTGGCAGTTGTAGAACTCTACAAAAATATGGGACCGCATGAAAGCTCGTGTGATTCACGTAAGAATTTTGAAGCAGTCTTCCGATGACGTCATTCGAATATAACTTTATAGAGTTAAAGGTTTCGTGTACCTGAACACACTATCACAAACTTCCACTGGTCACCGTCTTACAACAAACATCGTAGATGCATAACAGTACGCTAACCGGCGATAGTTCTCACTGTCGAAACACCGCTAATAGAACAATTACATTATCTGTGATTACACACCATAAAGTATTGATGTGAAGTCGTGCATAACGCATGTAATGCATGTACATTTGATCACAATACTGAATACAAAATTCCAGATGTACACTTTAATGAAGTCGGTATGTGAGACGAGGACTTACTGCCTAATGAAAACTTTAAATGCTGCCTTTTTATAAGACGTGTTTATGCATTACCATTGACCAGATATGCTCACGCGTTCCAGCGAGTACCTTGAAGCAGCATGCTGCTGCTGATGCGTTTTCATCAAGTAATCGATAATCATAAAGTAAAACGCTTAATATACGTGTATAAAGTCGCATAAATTTACCAGATTGAAATACATCAACTTGATAAGAGTCGGTTTACTGAAATCTGCAGAGAGCAAGATAACTTGTGCAAATTGTGTCTTAATGTATGGGCCTACTAAAACGGGAAGAAGAGCTGCTTACCTGTATACTCGGTTCTTTCGGCGCCCCGCGAACCTCCACGGCGAGGGGCCGATAATTCCGAATAATCTGCCGGCTTCGCGATGTACTGCGCCTCCAACAGTGGTGCTGAAGGCAAACGTCGGAATATGGACTCTTTTTAAAGCATGATTTATATTTAACTCTAGAGACGTAGCTTACTCATCTCCCTTGGTGTTTTATATGCATGTAAACTTCAGGCAGTGGCGTAACCAGCGGAGAAGCTTATGAGGCTTCAGCTTATCCCCCCCCCACCCCATTCCCTCCTCGAAATCCAGCTACCATATAACATACACATGCATTTTCCATGCCTGCCCTCCTTCTCCTCACACCAAATCATGCAGCAATAACAATCTGTAGTCTCAGCTCGTCACCGAGCGGAACGCCATCGGACCTGCCGTCAAAGACAGGAGAAGGCGGCAGTATTATTGGACAGATAGGGTGCGCGACGCGAAAAAAATCCTGACGAGTTCCGCAAAAAGAAAGGGTGAGTTTTTTTGTTTTTTTTACTTTTGATATTGGATGGACGGCTTGCAAATATGATGTCTTCCGCGGTCCTGGCAGTTACGCATTGCATTACGGTTGTTGTTTTTATGGTCTGTAGTCAGCGGCGTAGCCAGAAATATTTTTCCGTGTTGGGGCTGAGGTCTTTAAGTTGGCTTGGATATCCATTACTTGGGGGCGGAGATGGGGCGGGGAGGTCAAAGACCTGTGTATATTATCAGGTCGGTTGGATTTTGGCGGAAAAAAGGGGGGGGGGGTTGGATCTCCATAAGCGCCCCCCTTGGCTACACCACTCTTTTAAGTTAGTATTGAAAATAAACCGCCAAAGAGAACTAATAAACTGTCTTTGATATTAAACCAATCCATACTTTCGACCAATAAAAAATGGGAAACTAAATTTGCGATGTTGGCCTTCAGCGAGACTTCCAGAATAGCAGCACGCGGCGAGGCACGGCAGAATAATTGACATGATTGGCCACAATGTCGTGGAGGGTTGCGGATCCCAGGCTGGGCCGCGATCAGAGATAAGGAGCTAATTTGCTCTTTTACATTTCCCGACACATTAAGACATGTTTTGCAGAACAAATGATTTCATTACCTGGATTTTGTGTGCAACCGAATCTTATATGAAGTTCCACTTTCTCAGTCTGGTAATTAAAGGTTAATTTATATATATATATATATATATATATATTACTTTTTGAATAACGATTAGTTTATGAGAGGGTACAGTGCCCCGCAAAATTAACTCCACAACTCGGTTACGCAATTATTGATACATTGCATGCTACCCAAAAATAAATTGGTCGCTGCAGCTGCTGGAATATCTTGTTGGGTTTTCATCGGGGACGCAAATCTTTACCATCTAATTTGGCCACTAAGTTCACGGAATATCTCAAAAAGTGAAGAAGCCGGACAATCTCGTGGTGGAGTTAATTTTGGGGCGCACCCTACATGTAGCAGCATTCAGCAAAAAGGTACTCGGGAGAACACCTGATCATAACTGGCAAATACTTTAGCATAAATACTCAATTTAGAGAGACTGCACTTTAAGTTTTATATAAAGAGGGCGTCATCATCTTACCTATTGACTTCATTAGAGTATTTATCTGGATACTTTTGCTCAGTTACGGGGTCCAAACGTTCATGCAGTAGTTGCGTTATGCTCGTCTCCCCCTCGAAATGTCATGGTCTATGCAACCACGGAGAATGTAATTGTTGTATGAGATGTTGTCGACAGTGATATATATGGTAGGTGCGCACATTGTTATGTCACTACTGTGTCCGCTGTAACAAGGTGAACAGTGGAACTCTGTGAGTGTGCGCTCAAGTACGAAAAAGCCTAGAACTCTATAAAGTACCAGTTGGATGACGTTCTCGAAAGACAGCTGCAGACACATTATGTGAATTACAAACGTTTGTATGTAACCATATTTTTCTGTAGGGTCCGAGGAGTGTTCAACATAATGCTTCATTTTCTTCTCTCTCCCACTGTTCATTATTGCTTCATGATAGTAAGATTTACCTGTACACTTTGTCACGTTTAGGCTGTACCATCGCCTGCTGCGGCAAGCAGGAGTGAATCCGTTGGGGAAGTTCCTGGAATGAGCGGAACTGGTACGTGTATCTTATAGAATGCGTTGGTATTCGTGTTTTAGTTGACGTATATCCTTTTTATATTATCGAACAAAATAAGAATTCATAAACCTGGCGAATGCAAGACGGTAGGCAGATAGGGAACACGTTGCACGACACAATTATACAGAAGATCCCTTCAGAATATAAAACTAGTTTGGTGTGATGATGTGGGCTGAAGAAACGACAAGGAAGACGACGCCGATGAAAGCTGCGAAAACACTTCAATAATCAAAAATAAAGACTGCAAGACCATATCAAGGAATTGGATTAAGAAACAAAGAAGAGGAAACCAACACGGGGAGAGTGAACGAGACACACACGCTCGAGGCTCTCAAAAAGGGCTGTTGGCCATCGGCACCCGGTTCAACACCAGCAGTCCCGGCAATCGAGAAAGAGTCCGGACGGCCGCCAACAGGTCCGTGGGGAATTTGAACCTGTAAACCGTGGACCCCTGCCGCTCGACAAGCTGCAGCAAACCTACACCTGTACCGATTCAGCCTGCCAGGCTCCAGAATGATCGTTCTGACAACAAGGCGCCTTCTCTGCAATAACCTCATGTGAGCCGTAAGCGAAGTCGGCGGACTGAACTTTGTAAATATTATAATAACTGTCATAACTTGCTCTCCACCTCAATCTGAATCTATTTTTGATTTCTTACCCTGTAAATAACATTTCTATTCTTGTAACCACCGCTCTGCATTTCTGAGTTACTCTTTTTCATCTCCATCGCACGGGGCGTGATGATTGGGAAGGGGGCGGGTGGTTTATTACATTATCATTTTTTGCAAACAGATGTTGTTTGTATGCAATTTGTGTCTTTTCCGCGTGCGCTTTCAGTCAAAAACAGTTTGCTGCTTCAATATGCATGGACTGCCCAAGATATTTTATTGCCCACTCGTTGCTGCTGGCTGCAGTTCCTGCCTTTTCTTATCGCCCTTCCCAGCTTGGTTCACAATTGCCTTTGTTCGCAATTTCAAAACAACCGCCCTAACCGCGTAGTGTTCCTGGGCAGAACGGCATTATGTGAACAATGGGAATGAGGAACTTGCCAGAGGTCAGCAGCGCCTGGCGGAGCTTGCCGAGGCTAGGCTTACTCTCTTTGAGCATGTATAATACAGATTTCATAGTGCCCTAAGATCTTTGTAAATAGTTCGATGACTGGTATTGCTTCACATATGTCTGCACTTGTAACCAAAGACCTGAAGACTACCACATCAGTTACTGCTTGTGTTTCATGACTCAGTAATAGTTTATCACTACATTTATTTTTAAAAAGTAAAAAAAAATACATCTACCAGAAATTAGTTTTTCCGGTATGAGTGAGGCGAGGAACAGTTCATAATGACACAAGTTACAAAACTAGTGAAAAAGGCTTCGGCCATCTTATATCAGACTGGAGAATTTACTAATTGCTATCAGAAAAACCGTGCTGTCATGTATTTCTTGTTACGTTCCAGAATTATCAGGTGGTGTTGTGCATATATGTCATAGTACAACAGGGCACCCGTATGTAAACACATAATAAAAAGTGCATATGTAACCCTCAAAAAGCATTAATGTGTGCAATTTTCTTTCTACTTGCATCTAAGACAAGAAAAAAAAATAAAGACGTTTACAATCCCATGTGACGCCTAATTAGATCGCAGGTCTTGAGGAGAAGGAGGAGGAGTGTACGGTGTGCAGGGTATGCCCCCCTTCTCATCCGTACCCTCCCCTCCTCCTCTCCTGCTCGACTCCCTTTTAGGGGACGATTTCCTGCTAAAGGTGGCGGGGAATGTTTTCCGCTAACTTTAGCTGTGATATTTTCCCGCAAAATGAAGCGGGAAATTTTTCCGCTAATTTAGTGTGAGAAATTTGCCGCTAAGCATAGCGTAGAATGTTTTTCACTGAATTTAGCGGGCAATTTTTTCCGCTAAACTAGAGGGAATTTTTTCTGCTAAATGTAGCCTCAAAATTTCCCGGCTAAATTTAGCAGGAAAATGTTTCCGCTAAATTTAGCGGAAAATTTTCCCCGCTAGATTTAGCAGAGAAGTTTTCCGCTAAATTCAGTGGGGAAATTTGTCCGCTAATTTTAGAAGGAAAATTTACCCATAATGCAAAGCGTGGTGCCGTCACGAGTGACGTCACTGGTGACCCTCATGACGTCACATGTGACGTCATCTATGACAGAGCTGGTGACCCTCGTAGCGTTACACTTGACGTCATGTGTGACGTCTTCATCAGAAACGTTCCATAATGCACCGCGATGTTGCGCCGACGGCGACCCCGACGCCGACGGCCCGATGGCGACGGCGACGGCGATGCCGGCACCTCGACACCGACGCCCACGGCGACACTCTCAAGCCCGAAACGGGCGCCTATGAACTGCGCTCTAAAAGAAAAAGAAAACACGTTTACAACGGCCTTTGGCAACATCATTAAGTGGCATTTCATATGATATTTCCTAGTGTTTATTTATACATCGTGCTAGAGGTTGCTGCCTCTCCTTCCGAGGTGTATGTTCTCCGGGTGTCATCATTTCAGTTATCCTAAGATTAAGCCCAGAGCTTAATTCCTACCTTGTAATAACTAGATGCCACTAAACACGATGCCAACAGAATATTTCTGCAATCGGAAACATTCAGCGTAAGGCATTACTCGGCTTGATAATGTGGCGAAAACACCGTGAATCCTCTAGTACAAGATAGCTGATACGGGCGACCTGTACTGATAATGGTCACCTTTCGGAAACTTTGCCATTCAAGCAAACTTCGAATTGTCGGCAGATGACACTGGTGTGGCTGCTGACATTCAAGCAAACTTCGAATTGTCGGCAGATGATACTGATGTGGCTGCTGCTGGTCCTGACGACATCGGCCACCCGGCAGCCATGCCTGCCTCCGCTCTGCAGTGCCACCACTTCGCCGTAACTTGACTAAGCTGCCTGATTGCAGTTTTTTTACTCATTTTTTAAACTATTTTCTTGAACAACACTCGCCTTATTTGTTTATCGTTTTAAGTTACGTAATATATCTTCACCAGTGGCATTTCTGTTTTTGCAGATCAATGTAAATAATATGGCAAAGGATGGTGTTTGTTGCAAGTTTTAATGGAATGGTACTAAACTTCTCCTTTAAAAGATAGATTCATTTTACTTGTTCTCAGAGTGCATCATGGTTACTTTCATGAGGTAACTTTGAATCCCTCAATCTGTATGAGTTGTTTTTTCGTCACAAAGCGCTCCTCGACGAGTTGGAATATCATAACAGCTATCCATTGCATAGCTAGGGGGGGGGGCACTTTATGGGCTTTAGCTTACCCACCCAACACCATAAAAAATACAGCCAGCCCACCCTATAATATGCACATGCATTTTAAACCTTCCTCTCTTCGCCCGCGCCAAACGTTATGACATCACTGTCACCTCACACCCTCACTCTGACCCCCCGCCCTCCCGTCTCTCCCCCGCCGGCGCGAAAAATATTCCTGGCGACGCAAGGTTGAAACATCCTCCTTTATTGCAGTCTTCTGTATGCTCGTATTTGAAAGAGACTGGTGTCGTATTGGTGACGCCATCAAAATGGACGGCGCCTATCGGCTAGAATAAAACGTTGTGGCAGCAAGTCCGGTCACCACCTATTTTAAACGAATAAAATACTAACCGCGCCTGGCGATCTAAAGACGAAGTCGTGAAAACTGGTTCGAAAAGATGTGATAAATATCGTCAATAATCCGACTCTGCTTCCTATTAAAAGAACAAGTAGAAATCTACGGTTTTCATTTTTGGAGCAATAAACAAAAAATCACTTCAATTATGACGCGTTGTGCCTTGATGCATATCGTAAACGTTGAAATATTCTTGAAGAGCGTACTATACCAGTCATTCAACCACCCGACTGCACGTACCCCATCTCTGAATCTCTTCACGTCAACATATTTTTATGTCAAATTAATTCAAAAACGGGGATAACACCCATGCGATATTTGAACTGCACATGCAAAAGCAACTTTTCAAAAGGACTGCATATCACGCAATACTCTTCAGCAACCCGGGCGTCGGCACCAAGCACATTCGCCGTACTATTGTGTTCAAATGAAAAGCAATCAAGAACAGAACTTTCAGCGCAACACCGGCGCAGCGTGAGAGCTTGGGTTGTGCTGGGCGAGCTTCAAGCACATTGGAGTTGCACCCCCCCCCCCCCGCCACCAGCGCTCTATTCTCCACGCCGAATTCTTGTTAGATTAAAGATGCCTCCTGAAGAAGCAGCGTATGTTGACGACCGCGGACTCCAGTGTTCATATTTCATTCGATCCCGATAGTATGGTGAAAACTCTTAAAGAATGCACATTTCCTACGAGGAACAAATTATCTAGCTTCGCCGGTTGGCAATTTCTCAATGTCGCAAGGACACATGAGGTTAACCACTCAAATAATTTGAGACCTAAGTTAATCACCCTCTCCCACAGTACACCACATCAATGGGGCATCATTTGTGCAAAATTATATCGAATGAGGTTACTTATATTTCCTCGCAAATATTCTTTGCAGTGTTCTCATTACTGTGTCAATGAAAATTCACAGGCCATCTAAAGAAAGCTGCAAAAGCTTAAACAAATAAATGTGCCCATGCAATCAAGACCCTTAGAGCTTGCACATAAAACAATGAATATAAATCAAAATCACTGTATGTTTACATGCATCAAGGCCTGTACAGTTCCCACTCGAAGTATTGAACAGAACTTGAAAAGCACTACTTATGCACATGCATTCTGACCTGTTGAAATATGACCCGAAACATTGAAACACCCTCCCAAAGCATACCGAGTCCAAATAGGCATGTCTGGCACAGCATCCGCAGGACTGTTCGCACAGAAAAAGAAAATTCAAAAAGGGTCCGGCACATCCACGGCACTGCACACACACATGCAGTTCCAAATGGCTCCGGAATAACACACACCACACTGTACACACGCGCAAGCAATTTCGAAAATGGTTCAGGCAAAAGATCCACCTAATTGTACAAACACACACATTCACACAAAAACAATTCAAAGCGCCACCGAGAAAACAAAATATGATGGTGCATTACTGCTGCTGGCGGCGACGACGCATGTGAGGCAGCCGGTCACGCACCCCTTACAGGTGGGTTGGGTTGGGCAGAAGCAAAAGGCGTTCGCGCAGAGACTTGTCCTGACTATACAGACGCCTCAACTGGAGGCATCTCCGCTGCCTCGCTGCATCCGCGCTTTCTTCGTCATCGCCGTCCTCGTCAGAGCTGCTGTCTGAGTTTGACAGGGGCTCTGGCTCTGCCCCTCCTGAGTAGAGGGAGACTTTCAGGAGCACAGCACACGCTGGCACGATCGTGCCGACGATCTTCGGTTGGTGATAAAGGGTCCGGTGCCTGCGCAAGAACTGGAACCTGTTCTTAAGCAGCCGGATGCAGCGCTCCACTATTCCTCTCATGAAGGCGTGGTCCTGATTTTATTGTCCAGCCGATGTGCCAAGTGCTGGCCTCGCAGACATGGGGTCATCAGTCAGGGCTCCAGGGAGTACCCACTGACGCTTGCATTGAAAGAAGTATGATTATTCTTAGACGACTGAACCACTCGCTAGGCTTTAAAAAAGTGTTACTAATCATGTATCGTCTCTCCGGTAACTCTTAAAACGATGCCCGGTACTCTGCTGACGCCTCTACGCGTGCATTGTAGCAATATTAAGTGTCATTATTGTAGGTATCTAATGATCAACTAAAATTTTCTACTAGTGTTAAGTAATTGGTTGCTAACAGAGATATTCTAAATTTCTATTGCTGTTCAGTTGGTATATCTCAAGAACTCAAATTTCTCCGCAAACCTCGACATGGCTTAAATAGTCGCGCCTTTGACTGTAACATTATTGAGTAGGTTTAAGACCACTGACCAAGCAGGTACTTATTATGTCTGATAAGATGAGCGGCTACACACTTCTGGCGTAGCCACGAACACCTCAACACATGGCAGTTCTGCGTTGACACGGGCGTTCTTCGGTCAATGACCAGAATGCGCAGTTCGGCGTCAGACACCTAGAATAAATATGGCACTCAGAGGGAGGTCGGACAGACGCTGGCGTACAGCTTGTATAATTGTCGCAAGCATCCATCAACATGTACGAGTCGTTTTCTATTCATTAAATTGTTTCTTGACGATTTTGAATAGCATCACGTCAACCCAATGGCCACGCCAAGGGGATGCTTTTGGGGTTTCAGCCGCCCTCAATCCCACCCCCGAGATCCAGCCAACTGTAATATACATATGCATTTCGATCCTTGATCCCTCAACACCTCCCGCCACCGCTCAACAAATGGAAATACCAGTCACTTGAACCCTCCCAATCCCCCTTTCCCTTCCCGAAAACAATTCCTGGCTACGCCACTGCGCCTACCCAAGGCACGAAGATATAGACGGGGGATGTTCCTGGTCCAAGCACTTATCAAAAAATACGACATGCCATTCACTTTGTCTGCATCCGGGAGCAACGCGAATTGGAAAATAAATTGTTTTACTTACCCACTATGGCGTTCATGGGTAAGTACAGTTTCCTTCACCGGAAGAGCGCCTTCGACACGGAGGGGTCGTACATGGAGGGCCCTTAGGACAGCGAAGGGGCCATCGACGCACCCGACGGCTCTATGTTAGGAGCCGCGACGCTGAGAGCTTCTTAAGTCGACGCCCGTTCCCCCGCACTCTCTGGGATTGCAACCAATCCACCGGGGCCCGGGGACGGGCTGGCGCAAGATGGCCGTAGCCACGGCGCGGGATCATCTGCGGGCGGTGGTCTGGTAGACAGCGAGGCGCTGGTCACTGGCCAATTGCCCCTGGTAGCTTCCAGGAGCGTAGAAACACAGCGCGCAAAGCAATTGCTGCTCCACCGTCATCCCTGTCCTTGCGCGCCACCGCCGCCTCAAGGCCGCGTCTTCCCGAAGCTCGTCGCTGAGCCACCGCACAATGTTCTTCGACAGTCTGTAGTGCCGCGGAACTCGTCTTCGTCTACTGCGAACGTGTCGGCGCTTCGTCCACGGGAACATCACGTACACCGCAATATTTTATTCTCGCTCAAAATCGCCCCTGTGCGACACCCTCCAAGAGGGCGTGTTTTCACAACTCGCGGGAAGTTCCCGTTAAATCAGCACTGACGTCAGAGTAATTCGCCGGCAAGATCGAAGGTTCCCAAGTTTGGCGACTCCATCCGAGCCACGATCACGTCACAGTCAAGGGAGTTGCCGGCCCCAAGATCAGTCACAGCGCCGGCAAATCAGGGCGGTCGGCGCATCGCCGAGGTTTGCGTTTAAGTCTCCAGCTTAGGGCCCGAGATCGGCACTCGCGTCATTTCCTATCATTGTGACGTCGTGGTCGTTACCTATGCCGCTTTCTAAGCACGATTTTCAGCATTTTAAACGCTAGTTTTCCTTCTCTCAATTACGTTACAGTTCATCAGCAGTAATTGTTTATAAGGAGCATCCTCAGTGCACTCTAACTCAGAGTCCAGTTTTTCTGGCCGGCAAGAAATTATGCGAAGTCTAGCCATTCGCCGCGCAAGTTGAGCTAACGGGTGGTTGTTCGCTGGCGGCGAAACAACAGGGTCTCCAGTCTCTACCACGTAGAAGATTAGGTCTTCGCATGACGTCATCGCCAGTGGATCCGTTACCCATTTGAAGCGCTAAACAAGCCGAAGCTCTGCGATTGTGGAGCAAAGCATCAGAGCGTCCCTCTTGGTGAGACCGCGTGCTAGCGTTGCGCTCTTATTGAGGCGCTGTAGGACGCAGTGCGGGCGAAGCTGACTGAAACTATGCGGCACTAAATCAATTCCCGGGAACAAATGCCGTAATTCTCTACACAATTTCGGGGTTCATGCTTGTGGACCATCCCCACGACCCCTTGTCTTATTCCAGCAATGTTCTGCAGCTCTTGAAGTGCGAGTGTAAATTAAAACACCTCGCTGTACTCATGGCCCCTACGGCATAAACTGCCAAATAATTTAATCATAAGTTTTGCCGAGTTTCATGTAGAATGATATGTTCGTAGTTTAGTCAAATTTGCAGCCCACGCTGAGATTCCAAAGTTTACAATAACATTTGTAAGAAAGCCTGTTAAGCGGAGGACTAAATGTCCGCAGAACAACTGCCCTTAACGCGGCAATGTATTAAGAAAAATAACTACACTTCACAGCTGGGCGTGCGTGACCGTGCTTCCCTTTCGTTTTAGTCATAAGCCTCTTTAAGTAGCTTTTTAATGTAGCCTCTATTCTGAAGCTTATCTCACCTTATTTGGCACTATTTGAATCGGCATTTATAAAGCATTGCATAAGTCACGATCAATAAAAAAAACTCTTAACCTTCACACAAATGTTGCTGCCGATGAGAAAGAAGCTGTGGCGTTCTTAAATCCTGCCTCGTGAGATTTGGTTTTAGTCGATCAGCTTTCGAATATTTGCTGTTGAAGTATTGCTTTCAGTATAATAGTTACAGGTAATGTTATTTAGGAGATGTGAAAAAATTAGAGAAATAACGCGTTTTGTCACAATTGTATGCTTGTGCGAAGGATGAGGGTGCGGCTGAATTCGTGATAGCACAGTGGCTCTTCCCCGCGTTCGCGTGACGTTTTTCGTACGAATGTTGCCGAACACAACCATAAAATCAATAACTACTATCGCCGCTAAACGACAGTGCCGTTGTCCAAGCCAGCAAATTATATACACTGGAGTTCGCTCACTCTTCGGTGCGTATTAGGATTTAATTTATCATGGCCTGTAACTGCGCAATCGAAGCTTGCCCAATCGACGCCATGCTTAATCTGCCCTCGTATAGCCGATGTGGGACCTACAGAGTTACAGCGTCGGCTGACCATGTTGACGGGCAGTCGATTTTCTCACAGCGACGATAACTTCGCCCTTGCAGACCCGAGGTGGACCCACGGAGGTATTGCTGAAGCTTTCTAACCCACTTAGCCCACGACTGGCCAACATAAGTCTCTCTTCATTTGCTACCTGGGATCGGTAGACGCACCTGCAGTAACCACTATACTCAAATTAATTAGCATATTTTGAATATTGCTAGCGGCAAAGAATACTGTTTGACTATTTTACTGCTGGTAATTTTGTAATGTCATAAATTACATTCAGGCACTAACTTCAGTAGAATAGCTTATTCGATTTTAAATGATTTTCGTGCCAAATAAATAATTATCCGTTTGCGAGCTTTAAAAAAAATAACATTGTTTGCCTGGTCAAGTATTGTTAGAGGTACATAAATCAGCCCCTAAGCAAAATAAATATATCCAGTATAGCACAATTTGTCGTACATACTACACGACAGACTTACACTGGTAGACTAAAAAAGACACAAAGTGTAAAAAAGAAAAAATGAATATAAGGCTGGAAGGCCGTGGCTCACAAATCTTTGGACAAGGCAAACTCACCACACCATATCATCAGCACAATACAAAGCTGCAATGCCAAGCGTTCACCTCCTGTGAGGTGAACATATCTTAAAAGCTCAGACTAAAGGAAGGACCTGCAGATTCTTTTTAATCTTTCTCTTCGGTCAAAAATACGTGGGCCTGGCATTTACAAATATGTTTTTGTAGTTGAAAGTTACGGTGATCGCGACCTTTCTTAGTACCACTTACTCGGCCTTTTAAGAACTTCCTTTCCACCGGTGGAACAACCCACCCGTGAAGGCATTCAAACAGAACGGCAATAAAAATTCGAGTCGTCCAGTTATTTTACCTACGTGTAGTAGGCACGGGTGTTGTTATGTGTGACATCATGTTTGTCAAAATTGTAAATTTTCTGCTTTGTGTAGTCAGAGACGTTCCCAATCCAGTGATATTCAGGATATTCTGTGTCGTTCTGCCTGCTGACCTACCTGGAGTTTTAGTCGGTGTCGATGGTCCTTTGGCTGGCATGCTCTTAGAAGCACGGCTTGATGACGTCAGAGACGGTTTTCGTGTCTTGACATGAACGTCGGCTCCAGGAAAGGCAGGGGGAATGGTCAAGTAGCCAACAATATCGAATTTTCTGCCACTTGGTGATTCCGTTGTTTCGTCTAATCCATATTCTGTTAAATCAATCGTTTGAGCCACTGTTAGATTCTATGGCGCTTATAGGAAAATATCACACTATCTTTATTGCGTTGTCGAAAAATGAGGAAAGCAGAATATGTTAAACTAGAATAATTCATGAAGTGTGCGGGTTGTGTTTACTCTTTGTGAGTGATGGTGCTAGGGGTGATGCATGTAAGGCTACTGCAACCACGCACTTCTAGCGTATGGTAGATGAAGATCCTCTGCGTCTCCTGGTGTCTTTAAGCATGATAGGGCCAGAAAAAAATGTTTGACTTCATAACTGAACTGTTACCTACCCAAACACACCAATTCTGGTTAGCAATGTCGCTGTAATACCTGTATCTTGCGGCGTATATGCTCGTCCCAGGTTCAATCATCGTCAAAGGCCTTTGAGTATATCTGCTATATTATTAGCCCCTTAAGAAATACAAATTTGTGTAACTTTATACTATTGTACCTCTCAAGTGCGACGGGCGAGGGCTACAGTTTTCTTTAAGTTTAAAGACATTTTGAGTTTAAAGTACAGTATGTGTGACCACTTGTCCTTTGTAGAACAACAAATAAACGCGCTTTAAGGACGGCTCGAAAAATGCATGGTCGGGCGAAGGCTGAAAAAGTTTTGTCCAGACAATATGCGTAACAATTTTACATTCGGCATGCACAGAGCTTAAAAATAGCACTCAAAATTCACGAACAAGGGGGCAGTCACGATATTGGCGACTGCTCCACCGTTTTATATACCCGACAATTCAAACGATTATTTTTGGGGACCGCCTCCACAATAACGAATTTCACAAGAAGGTTGCGTTAAACTTACCAATATTTCACCGAGACAAAATATATCTCATAAAAGGCAAACTTCCCAACAAAAATTTATTCTTAAAAAAAAAATGAAGGTTGGCTCATGCAACATCGTCCCATTTTACGGTTTCTAAGGCAGAATAACACAATGTTGGGTGCTGAATGAATACTATCTTAAGAGAAAGCTTTCGGAGTACACATCTACATCCTAAAAAAGGACACTGAACTTAAATACAAAATAGTTTGAAAAGGGACAAGTTACACACTAATTTATCTAGAGGAAAATTGTTTCATTATTTACGCCGTTAGACGCAATTATGGAGGAGAATGAACTCCAGAATCCGGCGTTCGGCTTTAGCAATCGAAGGTGTTTGACGATTGCGGTTGAGGCAAAGGCAGCCTTTTAATAGACTGCACTCATCGAACGCTTTCGAACACAAAAGCAAGCATTTGAAAGCGTTCGACGATTTGCAGTTAAGACAAAAAGATCTAGCTTCAGGCACTCTTAAAAAGTCATGTGCGTCAATTTTCACGCACATTACTTGGAGAACCAATCACCGCAACTTACGGAGGCAGCTCAACGAATGATGATGCCGAAACATATGTTTAGACCAAAAAACGCAGTCTGAGTTGTGACATTAAGCAATGCAAAACGTCGCACTTGCATTGCTTAATGTCCCAACTCAGACTGCGTTTTTGGTATAAACATATGTTTCGGCATCGTCATTCACCGAGCTGCCTCCGTAAGTTGCGGTGATTGGCTCTCAAGTATTGTATGTGAAAATAGACGCAGACTTTTTAAGAGTGTACACTCTAACCATTCAAACCAAAGCTTGGCGATTTCGACGTCCTTGAGCGCTCTTCAAGTCTTCCTCTCCCTTATTTTCTCGTCGCAATTTTCGCTGGTAAGCACTCGGCTAGAAAAACAAAATATTCGCGTTCTGATAAATTAAGCAGCGGCGTATTCAATTCGGAGCCTCAGGTGCAGTAACTGGGAGCAATCATATGATTGATAATGTCACCGGCGATTTTCGCGTACGACACCCATGCAATTCCCCGGGAAGGTGTACCGCTCCATTTTTGGGCTTTCATTGATTAGAGAATGATTTACATTTTGAATGTTGTCAAATATCTTCGTCGTACCGCTGCCGACATTTATTGGACACTTTTTATTCTTTAGAAACAAACAAAAATATATCTGAACTCATCATATTTTAAAAAAAAATGAGCTCGTTTTTGCCTTAGTTTCAAACGATACCAAACAATGCTTCCGGCGTTTGCGGCTTGAGGTTTCACGTACCGCGAAGCACGTTGAGGTCTCATGTTCTTATGAGAGCGTGTCGTTTCGCGTTCTCTGATGCGTTTTAGCGGAAGATATAATCGGCCGACATAGTTTGCAACAAACTAGTGTCGCAAATTCACGCCTTCGATTTCTTGGTGCAGGTGATTGTATTTGTAGTGAGAATGGCGTAAGCCTAGCTTCCTACATCCGCTATTTTGCTTGCTCAGGCCTGATTAGTTTGTATATTTGTTTGGATGCTGATTAGATGATTCGGTTCTCGTAAGAGCGGCCACGCTACTCTAAGAACCGGGCAACCGTCGCGATTCAGACCTTGGTCCCAGTATAGGTAAGCAAAACAGGTGAGAGCTTTTGTGCAATTTCTAAACAAACCATCGGGCGTTCGCCTCGCAACGGGTTTGTCAAAGAATGATTCCGTCATTTTGCTTCGGAAGGACCGTAGCTCACGTTTTGAGCAGTACACCAGGCTTGCTAAAGCCAATATGTTTAGGGCGCGCTTCAATAGGCCACTTTCAAAAATTCCTCTATTAAACACTTTGCGCGTTCCATGCTGAGGACCTGTTCGCCATGGAGCGGATTGGCGGGGTTTTCGTTTCGATCTGACAGCCGCTGTCTGTACTCCCGCAGCCATGCATGTAAACCTCCAAGCCTGTATAACTTTTCTTCAAGCGCATTGGGACCTGCTTGTACGACAGGATGGCCAGCAGGGACTTTGCAATAGATTTTTTAAAATTTCCCTACCTTTGCGCCAACTCCGGCACATCGGAAACCAAAAAAATGGTGCCAATTGTTTTTTTATTTTTTTATTTTCGGTATCTCTCGGCAGCACCTACTGTATTGTACACTTGCAGGATGACGCAGCAATAAAAACGCGTGCTTCGTCTCAACACGATGATCATGAGAAAATCTGAAACTGAACCCAAAACTAAGTGGCCAAGTGGTACGCAGAATTCATATCTTGCCACCGTGCCACCAGAAGCACTTCGATTCGTGTAAAGTTGTATTGAGCATCAGGCCAGTCACCGGCCTTGCTCGCGGATGATATAGACAAAAAAATCCAAATTACCATAAGTACTGTTTTTTTATATGTCTCTCCTTTCGCTCGTTTTTTACAGCACATTGAAAGACCCTGGTAGAGGCTTGTATTGGACCATTGTTCCCGCACAATGAAACGATAGGACGCTGCTTTGATGGTCACGTCTTCCGAGCTTTGTAGACGGGTCTAGACGGGTGTGGAATTGCCAACGGACACAAACGATGGCAAACGTGGAGGCGAGCGAAGGCGGACCCGGACGCACCGTTTACGTGGCCGCGTCTTACTCTCCTTGCATACGGTGATAAACGGTGTTAGAATAGCTGACGATGCCGGCGGTTTCCGCGCGTCTACTCGCTAGGCTACCACGCTGTATCATACGCCATACTAGACGCGCCAGACATCGAGACAGGGAGACACTGGTCTGGTGAGCTTGTTCGGCCGAGAAGCAAAGCCGATCCAAAAGAAATCGGCGGGGCCATTGAGCTTTAAATTGGGCGTTGCCTGCACCGGAATTGCCTCTAACGTCGTAAATGGCGCAAAACAGAGTCCTTTGATTCCATTAAAAAATTAAAAAAGAGAACACGTCCATATATTGCTTTTTAAAAGGCCGGTACTACGATATTTAATTCAAACGTTTTTCACTTTACACTAGCTTACTGACAGTAGTGGGGCTCGAGGATGCTCGCAGGCAACACCGTTGGAAAATAAACATCTTTTTTGTGGTGTAACTTAAAGGACAAAAGTAAGCGTTTTCGTTAAATCTCTCGTTCGCGAAACTTAATGACGTAACTGGGGCAGCGCTGTACCCTCATTGACGATATCACATTGTGACTCATAGATTGGGCCGGAGCATTTAGTGGGCACTCAATTTGGGCACGAGAAAATTGATAGATCGAGAAACATTCGAATAGTGGCCTGTGTCCTCTCAATGCAATGACCGAAACAAGCCGAACCATAACAATCTCTGGAACGAGTCTCCTGTGCCTCGCAAACCCCAGCGGCTGGCTAGGAACAACAGTGGAGGAAAATAATCGGTTCCAGATCGCGCGGCCGCTTGTTCTTATTGCGAGTTGAGTGGGTGAAGGCTGTTTATGTTTCTTCCTTTTTTCTACGATTTCGACTGAGTGGGATTAAAAACGAGGGGTGTTTTTCAGGTCAATATTTTCAAAGATCTGTTCAAATCGGTATTTTGGCGAAGTACTAAATCGTTGCATCGCCCTTTTAATAATTTTTATTTTAGTTAACCTTTACAGTGCGGGCTCTTAAGTCTCTACAAGGGCCAAATCTATGATTTCAGCGTCCCCGCAAAGCTTTCGCACTCATTCAGTGCAAGGAATTTTTAGGGCGAAACGCTGGTGCTTTTTGCGTTGTGCAATCTTACACAAAGTGAAACAGACTGGATAGAAGCGCCGAAAGAAAGGGACATCGTGAAGACGGTAACGACAACACAGAGTTTGCTCTCAAATTGAAAGCTTGTTAGAAACCACACTGACCCTTAATAAAACGATATCACTTCCAGCCATCGCACGCTGTCTCTCACTCTTTTCCTTGTTCTCTAAAATGGCATTTCCTCCTATAACACGCCACGGACGGTTCACTGATTTTGTTATCGGCACCCATCATTTTGATGACAAACGCTTCGTGAATATCACTAGTTGTTTTTCCGCTCTTTCATAAAAAGTATCATTTTGGTTGAAATTATGTGGTGCACGGGTATCGATCCAAATGAACTGCCAGATGAGCAAGGGTCGTCAGTTCGAAGCACGCGCAGCACTTTAATTCAAAACGCAATTATCCTGTGACGGCACGGGAAAAAAAAAAAACAGAAACAATCACGAAGCGTGTGTCATCAAAAGAAGTGGCGCTAATAAGTATTTAAGTAAGCCGTCTCTGGTCCTGTTAGATAAGGAAATGGTATTTTTAGAGTCCAAGTGGGTTGCCGTAAGTGAAGTCTTTTTGTGAAAGTATTTAACACAGTGTGTTTTGTAATAGATGGTTTGTTCCGAGGGGTCTCCTCGTTTCTGTTACCTTCTTCACTTTTACCCTGTACTTCGGCACTTCTACCCAGTCATGAACCATATAGCCCAACTGAACCTATTGTAAAAACAGACTGCAGAAAAGTGGTTAAAAACAAACCGACCTGGTCGCAATGAGTACTTGCTAGCATCGTATGCATCTGTCCATTTACTCACCACGTTTTGTTTTTTATTCGGTACTGCAACGCTTGTTAGCGTCACCCAAAACGAGATTTTGCATTCAATAGTGCCGCCATGGCAACAGGAACGCGTCTCCGACTGCTATATTTACCGCGTCCAAACACGTGCTCCTGTATTTACGCATTGATGATGTCATATAAATATGCTGTCACCCATTCAGTTTGTGGCGGTATCCCAGCAGTGGTGTTGGGTGTGGCAGATGCCTGTTCTGAAGCCAAGTTCCCTCTCCAGTGTGGCAGTCGACGGAAGCTACGATAGCCGGAATTCGGGTCGTCAACACGACAACCCAGGCAGCACAGACATGTTGAAAACACGTCGAAAAAACGTGATGACCTCAGGAACCACATGTTGAAAGAACGTCGAAACTCTGGACGTTAGGGTGGATTTTATGTCAACATAACGTCCCACTTAACGTCCATAGAACTTCGAGTGCACGTCTGAATTGGACGGGAAGTCAAGTGATAACGTTATATCGACGTTGGCCTAATGTCCTATTTAACGACCATAAAACGTCGAGTCTATGTCTAAACTGAACAGGATGTCAATTGAGAAAGTCATATTAACGATAAAATAACGTCCCATTTAACGACAAAAACATTTCGAACGCACATCTGTGAAAACGTCAAGTCAACGTTGAAATAACATCCCATTTAACGACCACAAAACGTCGAGCGTACGTCTAGACCGGGGGTGTCAAACACCCGGCCCGCGGGCCGCATTCGGCCCGCAAATCGATGGGACGCGGCCCGCAGGCAACAGGCTACAAGTCCCTGTTCCCTTGTTTCTCTGATACCTATTCACCGCATTAGTTCTATACTTATCTGTGTTACATCTTTCTCTTTGTTTCTCTTTATTTTTCCTTCCCAGCTTTTTGTAATGTACAAAACTTTTACATGAAATATTCTACATTAAATATTTTACATTAAATATATAGCAGCCACCTTTTAAACAGTCGAGAATTGTTTTTACACGAACCTTTTTATATTTCGGGAAGGGCAGACCACCTGAACATAATCCGACCATATTTTTGCCGGACTGAAGTTTTTGCCTTTCCTTTTTTTACCAAAAACTATAGAAGAATGGAATAGGTTGGCTATTGAAAGATGTGTTTAACGTATATACAAGTTTGTTTGTGTTTCGATGTTTTTCTTAGAATTTAATGTATTCTACAGACTCACCTCAGCTATAATGCCAAAAGGCGACGCTGGTCTCTATGTAAATAAAAAAAAACAATACCACTTCAGGGCTGCAAGTGTCAACTCTTTGTTAAAAGATGCATCCTCTCTGCGCGAACTCTCGTTCAGCCGGAGCGACTGCCAAAGATAAAGCTATAAACTCGGGATTCTTGCCTTAAAAAATATCATCATTAATAGGCAAGTATATTTTTAAAGTGTTGTAATAAAATCGTCAGAAAAGCATGAACTGTCATATTAACTGAGTGCTTTTCAAAGACAGGTTGAGCTTGCTTAATTCCCGAGTGAAGTGATCAACGGGAATGAACGCGTACCTGCCCTCTTGTTATATTAAAAATGCCAGCACGTTGGCGGGGCGGTGTCATATTGATTATTGTTACCACATCATGTAGTGCCACAAAGAAGTCAAGTAAAGAAATCAAATCTAAAGATCTTACTAACAGAAGTGAGTTTCTAAACATCATAGAGCACGAGGTCTCTTCTCTTTTGAACATTTTTGAACCCATCCTTTCCTCCTCTTCCCCGGTTAACGTTGGCCCTCGGCCTTTCCAGTGTGGATTATCTGGCCCGAACGTTTAAATGAGTTTGAGACCACTACTCTAGACTGAACGGGATGTCAATTGATAACGGTCTCGGCATGCATCACCGTGGAACAACGGAGTCTAACGGATCTGGCTTCGTTCCTCGAAGGTATGTTCGCGAAAGCATTGTATATTCGGACGGAATAGCCCATTTGATAAATCCCCTAAGCGCCCCGGCCTGCTATCCAAGAATCATGGGAACGGTGTTCAGCTTCCTAGTGATCGGTAATTCCGACCACTTTTATGGTAATACTGTTTTTGGTGTAATTCGGAGTCACCCTAAACAACCGTCCTATAGTGCCCAAGGACTTGTCATATCTCTTTTAGGATTCCTCGTCCATGACAACGTTTTCGATACTGTGCATAGTGTCCGCCCTTCAACGTGACTCAGCTGCAGAAATCTCTTACATTATTACCATTCTCTTACAGCTTCAAAGACGCTGATATTATGTTGAAGAAAATAGAAAATTAGGTGTTTAATGGCACAGCGGCAACTAAGGCCATAGTGTACAAAACACAGGGTAAGTCAAAGTCAATTTTGAAAAGTCCTATATTAGGTAGTTCTATTAAAACTATGTAGAATAAATCTTTGAAACTCTACTAAAGATACAGGCCTATTAAGGCCTCCAGAAATGTTTAACCGATGCTCCGCCAATTTTCAGGCAAGCGTAATAGAAATCCAAACAAACTAAAATTCATAGCCGGTGTAGGATGCCAATGCTATCTAAAAACTTAAAAACTTGATAATGCGGCAAAAGAGGTTCGTCACCTAATAATAATGCCAGGTGAAACGCGACATGATTGCGGGTAAAGGTAGAGAAAAAAATGGTGCGTTCGTGATGGTACTTTGGAGATGTGATAAGAATATGCATGAAACTCAACGACTCGTTACAGTGTTCACATTTCAGAGCTGCCTCTGCCCGTAGGAGGTACCCATGCGTGAGATGGGTGTGTCCCAAACTCAGACGACAGAGCACAACCTCAAAGAACCGCTCCCTGTGTCTGCAACTTGCCCATTCCCGTAAGGTAGGTTTCACACAATGAAGTCTGTTGTGTATTTACGTGTCCCATTCTAACGGCCAGTTTTTCTGGATTGCTCCTTTAACACTGTGTGTGTAGTCTGTGTATGGAATGCACTTGATATCCACTTGCCTCTCAATGCACGTACTGGCAAGCTCTATAAGCATCCTCATTTCCCTGAATACCGACATGACTAGGCACCCAACGGAAGTTGATGCGTAGGCGTGATTATACTGCAGTGATTTTACTCCGGAGCCTAGTAACAAAGCCATTCTTCGATACTTCTAAAGAACCAAGCGCCTTTAATGCACTGAGACAGTCAGAGTAGATAGCAAAATACTGGATAGAGTTTTCTATAATGAATTCAAGAGCTAAAATTAAGGCATATATTTCTGCAGTAAAGATTGAGGCTCTGGCATTAAGACGCCTAACAACCTTCCATGTCTCGCTTATAACAGCACAACCAACAACAGAATCACTCTTAGTACCAATATGTGAAGAAGCTCCTACAGTCGCTGTACGGATAATAAACCTGCAAAACCTCCTGTTGCAGGGCAGCAGCAGGAGTTTACCGCTTATTATATTTGATCAGAGTAAAATTGATTATGGGTGCTACGCACTCCCAAGGAGCTACTGCCAGTGGAAGTTGGGCAACTAGGTTGACACTGTCAAGGTTTTATGCCTGTGAATATGATTTAATTATCTGCGTAAAAGGACGTGCGACAGATTGCTTGTTCTGGAATGTAGTTTCATAGCGAAAATCTTGAATTGCTTCCTGGATCGGATGAGAAGGGATAAGCGAATTCTTATTGGATACTGGAAGCCTAAATAAAATCGTTTTTTTTTTCAAGTGAATAGCCATTACTCTCAGCATATAGGCTAGGAAAAGGGGACGTCCGAAAAGCACCAGTGGAAATCCTCATACCTTGATGGTGGATCGGGTCCAACACCTGAAGTGTAGATTGACGTGCGGATCCATGCACTACGCATCCATAATCCAGTTTCGAACGAACCAAGCAGCGATATAGACGAAGGAGGCGTTCCTGATCACTACCCCAAGACTTGTGTGAAAACACCTTGAGGGGGTTTATTGACCTTGAGCATTACTGTTTCAAGTAAAGTACATGACTACGAAAATTCAACATTTTATCAAAAATCATTCCTAGAAGCTTGTGTTCATTACGAACAGGAATTGCCTGCTCCTTAAGGTCGACTAGGCTCTAGGATCATGCCCCTACGTAATGAAAAGTTGACACATACTGACTTCTCTGGTGAAAAACTAAACCCATTGGCACCAGCCCACCTCATCAAACTGTTAATTCCCAGCTGAAGCTGTCTCTCGCAGACCGAAATGTTACACGAACATTAAGAGATCTGCAAGTCATCCACGTAAAGAGAATAGGAAAGTGATTGTGGGATAGACTTTGCAATAGAGTTCATTTTTATTAAAAATAGTGTTACGCTGAGGACACCACCTTGTGTAACTCCATTCTCTTGGACAAAACTACGCGAGAAGGTTGTACCAAGCTTGACATGAAAGTATCTGTCTTCCAAGAAGCTTTTGATGAGTGAGAGCATTCGGCCACGAATTCCGTACGAGACAAGATCGTTCAAGATTCCATACCTCCATGTTGTGTCGTAAGCCTTCTCTATATCAAAAAAGACAGAAACACAATGCTGTCTATTAACAAAAGCCTCACGAATAGTTTTCTCAAGTCGAACTAGGTGGTCCACCGTTGATCTGTGGGCACGGAAACCGCACTGAAACTTGTCGATGAGGTTATTTTCCTCTAGAAAATGTACCTATCTTGAGTTTACCATCCGTTCAAAGGTTTTTCCCAAGAAACTGGTGAGGACTATGGGCCGGTAACTTGAGGATAATGATATATATTTTCCTTGCTTGTGGAGCCGGATAACCTTAGCTCTTTTCCAAGAATCTGGGAAGGCACCTTCTCTCCAGATCTGGTTAAAAAAGTTGAAAAGCGCCCGCAGGGTATTGAAATGCAAATGCTTGAGCATACCGTAGTGAATTCGATCTGGTCCCGGGGACGTATTTTTACTTTTATTTAACGCTGTCTGTAACTCTCGAAAAGTAAATGGTCTATTATAGGGATCTCGTAGTTCGTCCAAAGCAATTTATTCTCTTCTTTTCTATAACATGTTTGTGCTTTAAAAATGAAGCTGACTAATGTGATGAACCTGATACAGATGCAAAGTGATCCCCTAGAATATATGGCCTGCTGCTCCAGACTAGGCAGTACTCCACCTGGCAGAGCAAAAAGCGGTATGGAGAAGGCTCGATAATCCCCATTAATCCTAGGCACTTTTTCTCATACAACTTTTACGCTGATGGGACTATTAACGGAGGAGGTGTATTTCTTCCACGTCGTCTTTTTTGATTGACGACGAACATGTCGAGCCTTCGCCCGAGCCGCGAGCCTCTTTGAAGGCTACAACATTTGGAGGGGTCGGGTACCGGCGTAGCACATCCACATTAACAATTTTGTTTTTTTCGAGTCTCACTGAACTCCTTAGTCCACCAAGGTTTTGGCTTAACAGGAAGGCGTGTAGAAGACTGCGGAATAGCTTTTTGAGCTGCCTCAACTATAGAGGCAGTAAGGCATTTGCAGGCATCATTCACATCCAAGCCAACTAATGTTTCAGGGTTGATCTCAGATTAACTTTCAAACATTACCCAGTTTGCCTTGTCTACTTTCCAGCGTGGCGAACGTGTCATGAGAGAGAATGAAGAAGCAATGCATCTTAAAATAATGGGAAAATGGTCGCTACCATATGGGTTAGGATGCACATGCCATGAAAAGTTAGGCAAAGAGTGTGGCAGTCCTAATAGAGAGATCAATGCATGATGAAGAAAGGTGTTGACAACTAAAAAATGTAGGCTCACCAGTGTTAAAAAATA
Organism: Ixodes ricinus; assembly: GCA_037355805.1. NCBI lineage: Eukaryota > Metazoa > Arthropoda > Arachnida > Ixodida > Ixodidae > Ixodes > Ixodes ricinus. The sequence goes on from JAZHYW010002967.1 coordinate 72,221, forward strand.
TATAGTGTTCGCGAAAATAGGACAGACTCAATAATGTTTCCTCGGATGTCACGACGTGTGCTCCCCCATAGAGGGATGTGAGAATTAAAATCGCCCATCAAAAGGAATGACTCAGGAAGCTGGTCTAAAAACAAATTAAAATCTGAGGATTTCAAAGTAAAGGATGGTGGTAGGTACAAAGAGCACACTGTCAGAGCTTTGTGAAGCATAAACCGTACAGGCACTGCTTTCAGTGAGGTAGACAGTGGGACCTGTACACCGGGCACTTCTCTCGGGAGAACCACCGGAAGTCATCCAGAAGAACTGACAGAGCACGGACAATCCTTCCGGAATACCTGGTACCGTCTGAGGAAGTTGGTAGGCTGGGGTTTAAATGAGTTTCCTGCAAGCAAAGCACACGTGCCTTGTGTTCCTCCAGCAAACACTCCACATCATCTAGGTTACTAAGGAGCCCTCGACAGTTCCACTGCATTAGCACTAAAACCATTATAAAAAACATGAAGTTATGAACACATGGGTGAAGAGTGAAAGAAATGTAACTTCGAAGGGATCACAGGTTTTGTTAGTTTGTTGTTTGGTCTTCTGATTCTGCCACTCCATCTCCTCCTGGTCAGACACGGGGTAGACAGGGAGGCAGATAGGGCAGGAGCACCGCTCTCCTGAGCTCCACAATCAGGCTTGCCGGCCGGACTGTGAGGTTCGAATCTGCGCGATCCTATCTTGCGGCCACGACCAGAACCTGACTGGAGGATGGCAGATTTACTTGGAAGGGATTCAACCCCCTCCATCTTCGCCACCTCCTTCTGTGTTACAGAAGCTGCATGAGGCCCATGCAGCTCCTTAGTTGCAGGTGGGGAGTGAGGCCGAGAGCCTCGCTTTTTCTCCCTGGTAGCAGACCGTGCAGACTGTACAGGCGCAGCAGGCGCTGGCCTTTCCTGGGATCGGGGAGCAGCCCGCGGGCCCTCTCCGCGAAAGGAGAGAGCCTGCTGCCCCCGGGTAAGATTTGGGGTCCTGAGGGCGGCAGCCAGGTCTTCGAGCAAAACCTGGGTTGCCCTCGACTCCATGCGTGGCACAGAGCCCCGGCGCGCCACGTCGGCATACGAACCTTGTGCAAGGAATGACCAGCGTTTCTTAGCCTCAAGGTATGTAATGTTCTATTTAGCCCTTAAACTCAGGATCTCCTTCTCCTGCTTCCACAAAGGACCCACACGAGAGTATGCTGCATGGGTGCCTTGCAGTTGGAGCAACACAGAGTGTTTTCACAGATGTCTGCGACAAGGTCGTTGCTGCCACACTTGTTGCAGATCTCTCTTCCACGGCAGCTCCTGGACCCATGCCCGAACCGTTGGCACCTGAAACACCTTTGGGGATTTGGCACATAAGGACGGACACGGCAGTTTAGATAGCCTGCCTTCACTGTCGCTGGGAGACTATGCCGTTCGAAAGAAAGAATAAGATGTTTTGAGGCAATCTTTTGACCCTCGCGGCGACAGTACAATCCGCTTTACTGCAGTGACACCCGAGCTTTGCAGGCCTTCAAGGATCTCATCCACGCTTACATCTATGGGGTCTTCTTCAGAGATGACACCACGCACAGTGTACAACGTCCTGTGCGGCGTTACCGTGCCTGGGGTCTCGACGATGCTTTTCATCTTCTGAATGTCCACACTTTCCGCTTGCGTGGTGACCTCAACAAGAAGGAGCCCAGAATGCAGCTTTTTTGCTCGGTAGGAGTGTCCGATCAAGTGCTCAAGAACTTTAACAACAATGAACGGAGACAACCTGGCGGCAGGACGTTGATCGTCTTCAGAATGAATTACAAAATACTTTACAATGTGTTCTGTTTTTGGTGCTTTGGCGATGACTTGTTCCGGACAGGGCCGTTCGGATGCCTGCCTGGAAACGGGTTTAGAGAAAGAGGGAGCCATAAGAGGCGGAAAGTGTTAAGAACCTGTGCTGTGCCGCCCACCACGGAGCCCAACAAGGGAATAGTTAACGGACCATAACAAAAAGGGCTTTGATAGAACCGTTACACTGTTAGCACTGCCCAGGTACTATAACCAAGTGTGGTTTTGGACAAGGTGTTTGTCGCCAACCAAGGTTAGTCCTTGCCGCCAAAGGAGTTGAAAAAGGAAAGAAGAGAATTGAGATGAGTGAAAAGGAGGAGAAGATAAGAGTGAAAGAAGAGAGGGGATAGTAGAAGTTGCGACTGGCTGAATCATCCTGGTCGGGCCAAGCCAGGACACCCGTCTACGGGAAGCGGGGGCCGAAGTGGTGTATTGCCTCACCCGGGGGCTCCGAAGGGTCCAAACCTACCCCGGGTTCGACTCAACCACCAGGATGCCCTATTCCCGCGGACACGGGAAAGCCATGCACTGCCAGACGTGGGCGGGCGAACCCGCATGGCTCGGGGTCCGTGGAGACGCCACTCCCCAAACACCTGCATTCACAGGTGCCCCCTGGGGGGGGGGGGGATATTAAGTTAGAAACGCTAAAAAAGCTATAAACAGTCCCGCTGACTCCGATCTAAATCCTGGTTCTTCTTGTTGTGGATTCTCGGCTTTTTAAGCAATACCTGTCTAAAACAACATTCGCGCGTTAAGTCGCGAGCGAGAGAGCCTGAGACCAGGTCGTTCCAAATGAAAGGCTTCATTTTTTATTGATCCCACCAAGCCGATCGCGAGCACTCCGCGAGCTCTGGCAGCATGGTATGCGCCGAGCTCGCGCCATCGACACGCTTACTGGCATACCGTCTCTTGCCAGTATACAACATTTTCCGTCTTTGCCAGTAACAACATTCCTCCCGGAGGTCCAAGAACTTATCGCGCAGAAACTTGGGTTCCCCGAAGTGGCGATGCTTCCGATGACGAAGCTGAGGGTAGAAGCAGGGTCGAATTAAAACTTTGACCTTGAAGCAGGGTCATCGACCATTGAACTAACCTGGCTTGTCGTGGGACTTTCAGGCTTTCGGGATGATGGCGAATCACCGAATGGACAGTCACTTTGTGCTTCACACGGCGAATCGCCAATGGACAGTCGCTTTTTATTGATCCCACCGAGCCGATCGCGAGACTCGCGAGCTCTGGCACATGATATGCGCCGACCCGCGCCATCGGCACCTACTGGCACCGTCTTTACATCTTTACGTGAATGTACATCTTTACGTGAATAAACATTGATTGATTGATTGATTGATACCGTCTTTGCAGTATACAACATTCTTCCCCCATTAGAGAGTTGTCCGAATTGAACGGGAAGAGAGCTCCGGGCTCGAGAACCTGTCGCAGCGAAACTTCGGGTTCCCTGAAGTGTGATGCTTCCGATGACGAAGCTGAGGGTGTAGAAGCAGGGTCGAATTTAAACTTTGACCTGAAGCAAGGTCATCGACCATTGAACTAACCTGGCTTGTCGTGGGACTGTCAGGCATTTCTGGAGATGATGGCGAATCACCGAATGGACAGTCACTTTGTGCTTCACACGGCGAATCGCCCAATGGACAGTCGCTTTGTGCTTCGCACGGCGAGGTACTGGTTTGCTCCCGAGGTGTCTGCCGACGTCTCATGTGGTCTGCATGCACAAAGCGTACCTTTCTTTGTACCTGTAACAGATAGGTCACAGGGCTGACGACCTTTACCACCACCCTTCCTCCCAGGAACACTGGCCTTGTACCGTCTTGACAAACACGTTGTCGCCCAGTGTGAACGATCGCATGGTAGCACGATCCAAGTCGATTGTTTGTTTCTGTCGCGACTGCTTGTCGCACATGTCACCAGTAAAGTGGGGCCTCAACAACGAGAGTTGAATTCGTGGTTGCCTCTTCAGAAAGAGTTCTTGTGGAGATAGTTTTGTCACCGTTGATAGCGCGTTTCTGTAAGCCATAAGGAAGTCGGAGAGCTTCTCTTGTAAGCTTCGCATAGACTTGGTGAACTGATCACGAAGAGCTTGCTTCAGCAACGCTTTTTTGTGGTTTTGACTACCCTTTCGGCTGCTCCGTTTGAAGCGGGATGGTAAGGAGGTGTTTTTATGTGTTTAATTAGATTTCGTTTTATGAATTCCGCAAATTCATGAGAAGAAAATTGTGGCCCATCGTCACTCACAATTTCCTCCGGCAGTCCGAAGTTTGCAAAGACCATGTGGAGTTTTTCCAGTGTCTTGGCGGTGGTCGTGGAACGCATAGGAAAGACTTCCAGCCACTTAGAATAAGCATCCACGATAATGAAGAAGTTGACGTCATTCTTGGTTGCGAAGTCAATGTGGATGCGTTGCCAGATTTGTTGTGGATACGTCCATGGATGTAGAGGTACGGCCGGAGCGGCTGCCTGAACAACTTGGCAAACCTTGCAGCCTCGAACGCACTCTTCGATGTATTTGTCGAGATTCGGCCACCAGACGAATCCTCGTGCTAGAATCTTCATGCGGCACATGCCGGGGTGTTCTTCGTGTAGCAAGGAGAGGACTGTACTTTGAAATTTTGTCGGTATTATGACCCTGCAGCCCCCATGTCAGCGCAACCTTCTTCTACTGAGAGTTCATTTCTACGAACATAAAATGGCTGCAGCTCTGTCGCATGTTCAGACGTTGGCCACCCTCGCAGCGTGAAGTGTAGTATTCGGCTAAGCAAGTTATCCACCGAGGTTGCTTTGCTTACTTCCATGGCAGTTATGGGTGTGGCATCGAAGAGCGCCAAACACTCTTTCTCTGCGTCTTCCGAGCAACCTAGGCGAAGGAAGACGTGACAGCGCGTCTGCTGCTTCGTTGTCCTTGCCACGTCGATAACAGAGTCGGTACTTGTAGCCTGACAGAAGCAACGCCCATCGTTGCATACGAGCAGCGGCCACGGCTTGAGCGGACTTGTCGTGAGACAGAATCCCCAAGAGAGGCCTGGTGGTCTTTGTATATTGTGAAGAATCTTCCATCGAGATAACGGTGGAATCGTTCGAGGCGAATATGATAGCCAGGGCCTCTCTTTCTCCTTGAGCGTAGTTTTTTTCCGCGGGTGTTAATGTTCGCGACGCAAAGGCAATAGGCACTTCCGCACCCTCTGACGTCTTGTGAAACAGAACAGCTCCAAGACCGTAGGCTGATGCATCGCAAACCACCTCGATCGGTTTGTCTACGTCATAATATGCCAATGCAGAGCTGTTGACTAGCAGATCTTTTGTTGCTTGGACGGCTTTCTTGCAGCTGCTGTCCAATTTCCAGTGATGTCCTTTCTTCAGGAGCTCGTACAATGGCGACGCCGTGTCAGCTAGATTGCGCAGAAGCTTTCCGTAGAAGGTCAGCATTCCGAGATCAAACCTTAAGTTCCGTCACGTTGGAAGGTTCTGGCGCTTCTGTGATTGCCTTGACCTTGTTTTGTGTTGGCTGGATGCCTTGTGCGGAAATTTGGTGTCCCAAGTACACAACTGAGTCCGCAAAAAGCTTGCACTTCTCCTTTCTGAGGGTCAAGTTAGACTCGGACAGTCTTTGTAGAACAGAGTCCAGGATTTTGCTGCACTCTGCCATATCTCTGCCAGCGATGATGATGTCATTGATGTAACAACACATCTGTGCAATTCCTTGCAGGAAACGGTCCATCAACGATTGAAAAACGGCAGGGGCACTTGCTTCTCCAAAAGGAAGTCGCTGGTACTCAAACAGTCTCAGGTGTGTATTGATGGTCAGCAGGTGTTTCGACGTGTCGCTGAGCTGGATTTGCTGGTACGCTGACGACAGGTCGAGAACGCAGAACACTCTCCCCCGACCAAGGTGCTGAAGATGTCCTCTGGATGTGGCAACGGGTAGTGATCCATCTTAAGAACCGGGTTGGTGGTCACCTTATGCGGAGGGCAAGTTCGTCTGCTTCTCGCACAGGGGGTAGCGGTGACGTCAGAACGCCGAGCCCTGATTGGCTGATCGCGGTCCCCTACCTGAGCGTCGTCTGCTCCTTTGCAACGTCGTCTGCTCGCAACGTCGTCTGCGTCTTGTCTTACCTTTCCTGCGACTTTTGCAAGTGGAGAGGCCAGATTCACGAAACTATCTTACTCCAAAGATATGCGTAAGACAAAACTTAAAAACAAATTCGTATTCACGAACCGAAATTTTCGTAAGTTTTGCGCAGGTTACGACAAAATCCTACGACAGCTCCGGAAGCTACGCACTTGTTACGATCAAATCAGCATGGCCGGCAGCGTCGCGGTCGCGACGACCAACGGACGTTTATTTTTCTACGTGCGCTTCTCTCGCGTCCCGACTTCAAGCAGCAAGAAAAAAGTAACAAGTACTTGAACCAGACCACGACGAACAAGAACGCTGGATCCACAAACACCCGGGAAAAGCTCCAACGGCCACGATTCCACCGACACCGACCAAGCGAACTCGGCAGATAGGCCTAGCAGCCACTCCGACTCGGTGACCGTCTGCCCACGACCGGCTGGCGTGCTGAATGGAATGTGCCCGCGCGACCCTTGTGAACCCTTCCCGTATTATACTGTGATCACTGACCTCAAGTTTAGATTAAGAGGTCAATCTCTTCCTCTTGTCATCTCCTTGTTTTCCGAGGCAACGGTGACTCTCGCCGGTGAAAAAGCGGTGAATCTCCGACAGACGCAGGAAAGGTAAAGGAGCCATCGCTTTGACTAGCAGACGTAAAGCAGACGACGTTAACTGCGCCAACCCGCCGACGCCGTTAAAGAATGAGGAGTCTTGCCGCACACGAAAGGGGGAAAAAGTATTGGGAGGGAATTTGCGGACACTAACACGCTCACTCTCGGTTCTTAGCAAACAAACCTCGGCGTCTCGGGACACCTCGCCAGTGAGTACTTTGACTTCCCTCCTTGATGCGCGTCTGCTAGTTGTTCGACAAAAACAACGAACCGCTCGAGTTATTTCGTCTGCCTTCTCTGAAAGGCGAAGTCGAGCTCGCTCGTAAAGACCTGCACTTCCGAAAGTCGCAGGAAAGGTAAGACAGACGCAGACGACGTTGCGAGCAGACGTTGTTGCAAAGGAGCAGACGACGCTCAGATAGGGGACCGCGATCAGCCAATCAGGGCTCGGCGTTCTGACGTCACCGCTACTTCCTTTCTCATGCGCAGAAGACGAAAATGAGCCCACTTGCGAGGCGTATAGTCACCGCACAACCGAAGGCTTTGTCATCCGTTTTTCGGTACCACAACCAAAGGGGTGGCCTAGTCACTTTGAGAAACGTGACACATTATGCCATCTGTTTCAAGCTTTCCGCAGTTGTGCTGTCACCGCTTCCTTGAGGGGCAGAGGAACAGGACGTGCCTTGCAAAAGACTGGAGTGCTGTTTTTCTTGATGACAATCTGCGCCTGATAATCGCGTAACATGCCAGGGGAACTGTCGAAGTCGTTCGGATACTTCTTTCGAAGCTGTTCCACTTGGTCGTCAACAGTGATGCTGCAGATAGCCGTCCAGTCCAGCTCCAGCTTCCGCAGCCAGTCGCGACCTAGTAGCACTGGTGGACCTCGACCTTCGCTAGCTACTACAAACAAGTCGAGTGTTTCCTCTTGCACGTTATATTGGACTTCTGTTGAGATCTTCCCTTTTACCGACAGCCGCTCACCAGAGTAAGTGCGAAGGGCTACTTTGGTTTCCAGGAGTTCTCTCTGGGGAAAGTGTTTCATGAAAACATCTTCTAGTATGATAGAGACCGCCGCTCCTGTGTCGATCAACATGAGTAGAGGAACTCCTCCACCTCTACGAGAACTTGAAATCCCGGTGAAGATTTCATACAAGTGTACACGGTCAGTAGGTCTTCATCCTCGTAATCGAAATCCTCGAGGACTTTAACGTGGCGCTCTGGAGTCTTCCCAGGCGTGTTGCGACACATCTTCCTGAGATGTCTAGTCCTGTAGCAGATCTTGCAGCGATATGTTTTAAAACGACATTCGCGGGGTTCATGCTCATTCCCGCAACGATATCAACTTGGTTGCGAAGTACTGGACCCATGATCATGAAACGTGCTTCTCCTATGACCTATGTTGTCAGGAGGTGGCACCTTTTTATGAATAGCGTTCACTGCTTTGGATTCTTTGTGCATGTCCGCCGTTTGATTTGCTGCTGCTTCTTTTTCCCGCGCTATCTTGCAAGCGACTGCGAAACTTAGCTTTTCTTCAGCAAACGCAAACAGTTCCTTCTGAGTTTCTTCGTCCCTCAGGCCAGCTACCAGCCTGTCCCTTAGAGCACTTTGCAAAAATGTTCCAAAATCGCAAAATCGAGAAAAACTCTTGAAGGCCAAAATGAAATCCTCCACGGATTCATGTTCTAGCAGACTCCGTTGGTTGAATTTATAGCGTTCGGCTATTACAGACCGTTGTGGGCCGTAGTGCTCCTCTAATAGAGTCTTGATCTCGCTGTACGTCTTAGAACCTGGCAAGTCTGGGGCTGCTATGTTTTTGAGGACTTCGTATGTTCGATCGCAGATGACTGTTAGGAATGTTACTGCCTTTTGCTCTTCTTTGATGCTGTTCGCAGCGACGAAAACCTCAAAAGGCTCAACGTAGGTCTCGAAACTCTGAGAGGCCTCGTCGAATTCTAGCACGTTCCCGCGGTGTGGCATTTTCGTACAGTGCGACGTTAACTACGTTGACAAGTAGAGAGAACTGCTGCACATAATATTTCCCTGGGCCGGTTTGCTCCACATTGCGGCCGCGGCTGCGGCTGCGGCCAAGAGGGATTTTTATGTCACGTGACCAGCTCCATGGGGACAAGGAAGTACCTAGCGTCCCTGCCCTAATGGCAAGAAGTCCGTGCCGCTTTGAGTACAAAAGTCTAATTTCGCTCGCAGAAACTGACTGCAGAGGCTTTCAACGGAAGTCCAATTAACCGCCCCATCATACTTTAGGAGTGGCAGGTAAAGTTACGGCCAGGGAAGGTAAATATAAGCCAAAATAAAGAAAAACTCACGCAAAACGAAAGCTGTGGTTCTGTATGTATATATCTGTGCCAGTGCCGGTCCGAATAGCGTCTGCAGCAGTCGAGCGGCTTCAGCGCGGGACTTTCCGTCGCGGCGTGAAAGTTCAGGGTTCAAATCTCGGCGGAAACTTTTTTTTATTCTGCGAGTGTGTTTTGTTTTTTAAGTGTGATCGTTTTTTTACTAATCATCCACTAGGACTACTGCGCCTTACACGATTTTTGCTTGCCCCACTTGTTCGGCTGACAAACCGGGGGAAAAAAAAGGTTACGGTAAGCGAAGTTAACGCGCTTCTACAATCGTTTCATAATGTTCATGAAAAGGAAACCAAGATCAAGCCAAGTTAACGCGCAAATACGAACGTTTCATAATGTTCATTAAAAGGACACCAAGATTACAGCATCGTTATGACTTTCACACAAAAGGGGCCGAAACAAGCATTCTTTCCCAGCAACTACTATTTTATGTGTTTTTTTAATATACAACGCTCTTGCTACGACTCTTTTCAAAAACAGGAGGCGCCTATTTAGTACTAATACACACTGCAGTCGTGTCAACTAAAAAAAAAAAGATTCTATGAAATAAACACACAAAAAAATAGCAGCCGTGGATGCATTGATTGAGCGAAATCCTACAGGCAAGGCAACAAGTCAAACGTCTGAGAAAGTCGTAAAACCGAAATAAAAGATATTATACTTTTACTTGCATGGAATGTAATAAAAGTTATATTTTTACTCTTTACATCTCGCTGCGGCAATCGTTTTGTAATATTAACACATTACGTGTTGAATTTTAGTATGGATAGCAGACGATCACAACCGAATGCAAAAATGAGTCAGGCGTCGACATCGCAAACCATCTCTCGAACGCAAACACCTAAAATGACTTTGGATCAACAAATGGAATTAATTAGAGCAATTCGAGAACGAAAACAAGAAATTCTAGAGAAATTCAGCAGCACAGTTACCTGGCGAACGAAGAGACAGGCATGGGAAGATATTGTCAACGACATAAGCTTTCCGCGGAGTGCACGGCAGCCGCAGGAGGCATGGCGGAAGTTGGTAAAGAAAGCCAGAGACATGTATGCGCTCTTCCGAGGTCATGAACAACGAACTGGTGAGTCAGAACTACCCGCCCAATAATTTTATAAAGCTCATACGGCCTTGCGTACATTCTTAGTGAGAATGCAGTCAAATACAAGCAGAAAAAAAGGGAGTTTCTGGCGCGATTTGAACCCGGGACTTCCACGCCGCGACGCCAAGTGCTGGCACTCTAACCTCTCGACCACAAGAGGGGCGCGAGCCGCCGGCGCTGGTGAAGTTATATAAATATACTGCCACCGCTTTTATCTCGCGTGGTTTTTTCTTTATTTTGCCTCATATTTACCCTCCCTGGGCGTAACTTTACCTGCCACTTCTCCAGTATAAAGGGGCGGTCATTTGGACTCCAGTTGAAAGTCCCTGCAGACAGTTTCTGCGAGCAAAATTAGGCTTTTGTGCTTGAAGCGATACGGATTTCTCCGCCATTAGGCCGGGACGCTAGGTACTTCGTTGTCCCCATGAAGATGGTCACGTGACATAAAAATCACTCTCGGCCACGGCTTGCGGCTGCGGCTAAGAGGGATTTTGATGTCACGTGACCAGCTCATTGGGACAACGAAGTGCCTAGCGTCCCGGCCTAATGGCGGAGAAATCCGTATCGCTTCAAGCACAAAGCGTATTACTCGCAGAAGCTGCTGCAGGGACTTTCAACTGGAGTCAATTGACCGCCCCTTTATACTGGAGGAGCGGCAGGTGAAGTTACGGCCAGGGAGGGTAAATATGAGGCAAAATAAAGAAAAACAACGCGAGATAAAAGCGGTGGCAATATATTTATATACCTTCGCCAGCGGCGGCGGCTCGCGCCCTGCTGTTGTGGTCTAGAGGTTAGAGTGCCGGCACTTGACGTCGCGGCGCGAAGTCCAGGGTTCAAATCGCGCCAGAACTCTTTTTTTTCTGCTGTATCTGATCTGCATTCTCACTAAGGATGTAGACAAGGCCGTATGAGCTTTATAAAATTATCGGGCGAGTACTTCTGACTCACCAGTTCGTTGTTCTTGACCTCGGAAGAGCGCATACATGTCTCTGGCTCTTACCAATTTCCGAACCGCCTCTGCATCTACCGTGCACTCGCGGAAAGTTGACAATATCTTCCCATGCCTGTCTCTTCGTTCGCTAGGTAACTGTACTGCTGAATTTCTCTAGAATTTCTTGTTTCCGTTTTCCAACTGCTCTAATTAATTCCATTTGTTGATCCAAAGTCATTTTAGGTGTTTGAGTTAGAGAGATGGTTTGTGATGTCGGCGCCTGATTCATTTTTGCATTCGGTTGTGATCGTCTGCTATTCTAACTAAAATTCAACAACTAATGTGTTAATATTACAAAACGATTTCTACAGCAAAATATAAGAGTAAAAATATATCTTTCATCACATTCCATATCCAAGTAGTAGATCTCTTTTATTTCGGTTTTACGACTTTCTCAGACTTTTGACTTGCTGCCTTGCCTGTAGGATTTCGCTCAATCAATGCATCCAAACTGCTAGTCTTTTTTTTAATTTTTGCTTACTTTGTGGAAGTTGTTTTTTAATTGTCAGTAACTGCAGTTTTATTAGTTACTAGATAGGCGCCTCCTGCTATTGAAAAGAGTCGCAGCAAGAGCGTTGTATATTTAAAAACAGATAAAATTGTAGTTGCTGGGAAAGGATGCTTGTTTCGGCTCTGTTTGTGTGAAAGTCATACCGATGCTGTTATCTTGGTTTCCTTTTAAGGAACATTATGAAACTGATTGTATAAGCGCGTTAACTTGCCTTGATCTCTTTTTCTTCCGTGTGTTTCGATTGAACAGGTGCGACTAACAGTAAGAACCGTGTAAGGTGCAGTAGTGCAAGTGGATGATTCGTAAAAAGATCACAGTAACAAAGTAAGACACGCGCAAAATACAGCAAAAAAAAGTTCCTAGCGGGATTTGAACCTGGGACTTTCACGCCGCGACGTCAAGTACTGGCGCTCTAACCTCTGGATCACAACAGGAGGCGCGAGCTGCCGGCGCTGGTGTAGGTATATAAATATACTGCCACCGCTTTTATCTCGCGTGGTTTTTTGTTTATTTTGGCTCATATTTACCCTTCCTGGCCGTAACTTTACCCGCCGCTCCTCCAGTATAAAGGGCCGGTCAATTGGACTCCAGTTGAAAGTCCCTGCAGTCAGTTTCTGTGAGCGAAATTAGGCTTTTGTGCTTGAAGCGATACGGATTTCTCCGCCATTAGGCAGGACGCTAGGTACTACTTTGTCTCCATGGAGCTGGTCACGTGACATAAAAATCCCTCTTGGCCGCAGCGCAGCCGCGCCGCAAGGTGAGCAAACCGGCCCTGGGGTCCTTTCAGTCAGTAGCTATTCCGCGTTGCTCGCTGCGGGTTCTTGTCTAAACACCGTGGTAGCCGTGATCACAGGTCCCCGTTCCTCTTGTGAGGTGCCGATGACCTCCGACGAGAGGTGACCATTATTCTCGTCGCCAATGATAAGTCGCGAACAAGAAAGCCGGAGACCAGGGCCGGTTTGCTCATCTTGTGGCCGCGGGTGCGGCTGCGGCCAAGAGAATTTTTGTCACGTGACCAGCTCCATGGGGACAAGGAAGTACCTAGCGTCCCTGCCTAATGGCGGAGAAATTCAGTATCGTTTCAAGCACAGAAGCCTAATTTCGCCCGCAGAAACTGGATTGCTGGGACTTTCAACTGGAGTCCAATTGACCGCCCTCTTATACTGTAGGAGCGGCGATGTGTCTTACGGCCAGGGAGGGTAACATGAGCCAAAGTAAAGAAAAAACCACGCGAGATAAAAGTGGGGGCAGTGTAGTTATATACCTGCGCCAGCGCCGGCGGCTCGCGCCTTCTGCTGTGGTCGAGAGGTTAGAGCGTCCAACTATGTCGTCGCGGCGTTGAAGGTTCCGGGTTCAAATCGCGCTAAGAACTCCTTGTTTTTTTTTGTATTTTGCGCATGTCTCACTTTTCAACTGTGATCCCTGTTACGAATCATCCACTCTTCACTACGGCGCCTCAGACGGTTTTACTACGTTAGTCGCACCTGGCTTCAATCGAAAGACCTGTAAGAAAAAGAAAGATCAAGGCAAGTTAACGTTTGCATACAATCGTTTCATGATGTTCATTACAAAGTAAACCAAGGTAACAGCATTGGTATGGTTTTCATACACACGCGTAGCCGAAACAAGCATCCTTCCCCAGCAGCTACAATTTTATCTGTTTTTAAATATAAAACGCTCTTGCTACGACTCCTTTCAATAACAGAGACGCTTTTTTAGTACTAATAAGAACTGCAGTTGTGACAGTTAAAAAAACAAAAAACTTCCACAAAATAAGCAAAAGAAAAAAAAAACTAGCAGCTGTGGATGCATTGATTGAGCGAAATACTACAGGCAAGGCAGCAAGTCAAATGTCTGAGAAAGTAAAAGAAAACGAAAAAATATGATTCTTTTACTTGCATGGATTGTGATGAAAGGTATATTTTTACTCTTTACATGTTTGCTGATGGCCAATCGTTTTCAATATTAAACATTACTTGTTGAATTTTAGTTAGCATAGCAAACTATCACAGCTAGACATAAAAATGAATCAGGCGTCGACATCGCAACCCATCTCTCTAACGCAAACACCTAAAATGGCTTTGGATCAACAAATGGAATTAATTAGAGCAGTTGGAAAACGGAAACAACAAATTCTAGAGAAATTCGGCAGCACAGTTATCTGGCGAACGAAGAGGACGGGCATGGGAAGGTATTGTGAACTTTCCGCGGAGTGTACGGCAGATGCAGGAGGCGTTCTGGCATTTGGTAAAGAACGCCAGAGACATGTTGAGCTTTTCCGAGGTCATGAACAACGAACTGGTGAGTCAGAACTACCCGCCCAATGATATTCCAGAGCTCATATGGCCTTGTCTACGAGTCTTAGTAGGAGGTGCAATCAAATACAAAAAAAAAATACAGAGTTTCTCGCGCGATTCGAACCCGGGACTTCCAAGCCGCGGTGGCAAGTACCTGCGCCCTAAACTCTCGACCACAGCAGAAATCGCGAGCCGCCGGCTTCGGCATTGGCGGAGGTGTATAAATATACTGCCACCGTTTCTATCTCGCGCGGTTTTTTTCTTTATTTTGGCTTATATTTACCTCCCTGGCCGTAGCTTTACCTGCCGCTCCTACGGCATGAAGTGGCGATCAATTGGACTCCGGTTGAAAGTCCCTGCAGTCAGCTTCTGCGGGCGAAATTACCGTTTTTGTGCTTGAAGCGATTCCGATCTCTCCGCCATTAAGCGGACCACATGCAGCGGTTTGGCCCTAGAGCGGCGCGATTGCTGCCGTCGCGGCGCTCTGGCCAGCACCAGCGGTTGAGCGGCACGCGTGCCGCGACGGCAGAAATCGCGCCGCTCTAGGGCCAAAATCGCTGCATGTGAAACACGCTTTAGGGAGGGACGTTAGGTGCACTTCCTTGTCCCCATAGAGCTGTTCACGTGACATAAAAATCCCTCTTGGCCGCAGCCGCAGCCGCGTCGCAAGATGAGCAAACCGGCCCAGGTCGTTCCAAATGAAAGGCTCCATTTTTTAATGATCCGTCCAAGCCGATCGCGAGCACTCTGCGACTCTGGCAGCATGGTATGCGCCGAGCTCGCGCCATCGGCACCTACTGGCATACCGTCTTTGCCAGTATACAACACAGAGATGATAATATTGTAAGAGATTTCAGCAGCTCAGCCAGGTATAAAAATGCTGACATTGATGATTAATTTTAAAAGTGATGTGACAGCACCTTGGGCTGTATAAGGCGCTTGTTTATGGTGATCAAGGTGTTCGTCAGATATTGTTGGGACATCTCGCGCTCAACGTTCAAGGAACATCTAAAAAAACGTAGAATTGACGTTGAATAATGTTGATGACGTCAAGGTTGTGCTCAGGACACTGTTGGTACGTCTCGTGCTCCACGTTCAAAGAACTTCGCCGAGGAAACGTAGAACTGACGTTTATTATTTCCAATGACGTCAAGGTGTTCCTCAGAGATTGTTGGGACGGCTCGCGCTCAACTGTACAAGAACCTCGCGAAAAACGTAGAAATGATGTCGAATATTGTCGATGACGTCAAGGTGTTGCACAAAACATTGTTGGGACATCTCGTGCTCCACGTTCAAAGAGCTTCCCGGAAAAAACGTAGACTTGACGTGTATTACTGCCAATGGCGTCAAGTTGTTGCTCAGACATCGTTGGGACGTCTCGCGCTCAATGTTCGAAGAACCTTCCGGAAAAACGTAGAAATGACGTCGAATAAAGTCGATGACGTCAAGGTGTTGCTCAGGACATTGTTGGGACGTCTCGTGCTAGACGTTCAAAGAACTTCCCAGAGGAAATGAAGAACTGACGTGGATTAATGTCGAAGACGTCAAGGTGTTGCTCAGGACATGTTTATGACCTCTCGTGCTCGACGTTTAACGAACCTCCCATACAAGACGTCGAACAGTCGTCGATCGATTACTGTTGAAGACGTCGAGGTGAAGCTTATGACATTGTCACTACTTCGCGTGTTTGACGTTGTCGGAACCTCTCATGATGACGAACCAATGCCTTCGATAAATATTTTGTTAAGGACTTCGACGTCGCCCAACGTCGAGGACCTTTTTCAACGTCATCTCGACGTCTTGTGCTGCCTGGGAACGGCAAGCGCTTTCGCTCCTGTTGTTCTCCAGCATTTCTACGACGCGACCGACTGGATCGCAACATCCAACTGCAAGACAGTCCGGCTTTTGTGCCGTCATTCCTTGCCCCTTCTGGAACCCTTTCAGGATTGAACGGGATATTATACTAAACACACCAGTTGGAGTCGCCCTTGAAGCCGAAGTGCCACGGCACATTTTGTTTTATTTATTGTTGTTGTTCTTTGGTTGTGAGCACGCGCCAGCGGCATCAGGTATAACAAAAATGGCATCGAATTAAACAGAAGGACATTGAGGCACTATAACTGTCGTATGTAGTTACCCCAGGCTCCGTTCTTCTTCTGCGCGTCGTTGGAGTATGTAGAGACTGTTTTTGAGTCCTGTGTATGGTGCCTTGTTTAGTTATAGCATTGTGTTCATAGGACATACTCATAAATATGGTAAAATTCCTACATCCAGAAGTGCTAGCACGAAAACCACAGAATAAGCTGGACTGTGATTGATTGATTCAAAATAATGGAGCGGTTACTTGTGCGTCCTCAAAACAAACTGGACAGAACGAATAAGACACGCTTAAAGCATCCCAAGCGGCACAAAGAATATTAGGCGAGCCTCTATACAGTACGGTTGGCAAATATTCCGAATATACGGTTCTTCCCATCGTCACGATGCCTAGACAATATCGTTCGCTAAAGCAGGGCAGTACCAGCACAACATCACTGGAGAACTGACAACGTCGACTGCGTACCCGCCGGACATTGCGTAAACTCTGTAGAGTTCTAGCAGCGTCGGCTGAGCATCCGCAGGACATCGCGTGTCAATCGAGTAAAGACAGTGTCGTTTGAGTACCCGCCAGATATCAGTACTTAGAGAGTCGGCTGAGTATCCGCCGTGCATCACGTATGTAAATCGAGTAGTAGCAGTGTCGTCGAAGCACCCGCCATATATAGCACGTATCTCTACAGAGTACTTGGAGTGGCGGCGCTAGATACCGCCCTGATTTATCTGCTACAATTTTCTTTAATTCTTTACGCCACCTTTCACGTTTCGAGCCCATTTTTGCACCTTTATTATACACCACATGTAGATGCATCACGCACACCACAAGCATCAGCTGTAGATATACATTGAGCGCATACACATACACGGCACATACAAACATCCACAAACAGCACACTAACCGGATCACTACTTGTGAGCTTCTTCACTCTCAAAAAAGGGTGTAGTACTTACAACCAGTGGGGTGTATGTGACTTGTCCCATATACGACACCTCCATGGGTATATATGCGACACCCCAAGAAGGGGTGCACATAATGCACCTCATTTCGAGGTGCACATGTGCACCTCAGCAGGTGAATAAGAAACATCCCAACCCGGAGTGTACATATTTCCGTTTCTCTCTTACTGGGAATACTGATACACCCCATTCTTAGGTGAACATATATTCCGTTTCTCACTTACTGGGAATACTGATACACCCCATTCTTAGGTGTACATATATTCCGTTTTCCATACCCTCACGCCTTACAGGGAATATCGATATACCCCATTCTTAGGTGTACATATATCCTTTTTCCACACCCTCTTCACTTATATGGAATGCAGTTACACCCCATTCTTAGGTGTACTTATATACCGTTTTCCACACCCTTCACTTACTGGGAACACCGATAAACCCCATTCTTAGGTGTACATGTGCGAAGTCGACAAAACTAACACTAGAACATTTTCCATCAAAATGCTCTTTGCAGCTCTATTTCCAAGCTTTTAACCGTCAAATGACGGTGTTTTGTGTCATTTTGATGTCCCATTTGTCAACCCGAAATACAATTAAGCTGCCAATCCCACATTCTATCGTCATTTCATTATACGGTCTGGCATCATTTTGACGTCCTAATTGTCAACCTGAAATACAATTGAGAGCTTTTGTGTCATTCCTGCGAATATAACATTGTCAGGATCATGCAATATTTGATAAAATAAGCTACAAAAATTGGCATCTGTTCTTACATATTTATTGCTCATAAACACTGGGTGAAACATATACTACAAAAATACACATTAAACTTGCGGCTTGCTGTGTGGTCTGACGAAAGGCATGCGCCAGAAACGTCGCTTGTTTCCTTTCTTCTTCTTTGCATGTCTTATCTCTCACACTTTTAGTTTTGTGCCTTGGGTGTTGACCACCAAGAAGAGCCATGGAGCATTCCTGAAAAGCAAAACGTAATTGTATACCATGATTAGATACATATAGGACACTGTCAAGGCCCCACACCTTACTTAATGAGCATTATCAAAAACCAATAAATCAGCCAACTTCATAAATATTTTGCACACCATTGAAGAATAGTGGGGTGGAAAGTTTACCACTTTAGATACAGGTGCAAGGCTGGCAAACCGAAAACACAGATAAAAAAATAGCATGTGTTTCCAATATATTTAAACAACTGATTTTGGCGGTTTTCAACAATGCCAGCCTGTTTCTTATTGCAACTGTGTTTATTTTTACTAATAAAACGCACAATTAGCCGAAAAATGCCACAAGCAACCTTGTTCTCAGTGGCCGCCAAACCAGATAAACGAATGCCAACATTAGTAGTGTCCTAATGCAAGCTTCCTTTAACAAAATTTTGGACCATCTAAAACAGTGTTCTCAAACTCATTTGAGTGTAGAGGCCAGATAGCCCACCCCCAAAAGGTCGAGGGCTTATGTAAGGCACGGGGGGAGGGGAGGCTGGGGGGTCAAGAAATTTGTTAAAGGGACCTTGCGCTCTCTACATTTTGTAACTTGCAATTTTGACAGTGACATTTTTAGCTGTGATTCATTTGTAGCGCTCCTTTATATCCCTTCCCTGATGCAATCACAAGAATTAAAATGGTACTGCCGCCAACATACTGGCATTTTGTAAGAGGACAAGAGAACAAGTACACTGTTGTTCCCGTTGCTTACTTCACTCAGGATATATTCAAGCTCAACATGTCTCGAAAGAATGTCTTCAGTCGACAGTTCTTGCTTTTCTGAGAATTTTTGATAGCACCAGTCTGAGAGAATACTTGTATTTTAATGGTGATATTTTCTGAGGGCAAGAATCCAGAGCTCATAAATTTATCTTTGGTGGTTGCTTCTGACAAGC
This sequence comes from Ixodes ricinus, assembly GCA_037355805.1. Lineage (NCBI taxonomy): Eukaryota > Metazoa > Arthropoda > Arachnida > Ixodida > Ixodidae > Ixodes > Ixodes ricinus. The sequence continues at coordinate 91,020 of JAZHYW010002967.1, forward strand.
GAGAGTTCATGCAGTTGAGGTGCATCCTTGAGCAAAGAGCTCGTGGTTGCAGCCTACCAGCGGAATTGTCGTGCAGGTGCTAAATACTACAAAAAGACGGGAAGGAAAAATAGAAACTAAACACCTGACAAATAAAAACGGAACAATATTAACTATGTGAATAATGTTATAAGAGCAAAGCTACGTTTCGAGCGTAAATGAATTAGCGACATGATATCATTATAATGCATGCCATTTGTAATGCTCGTTATGAAAACGGGGGCTTGCAGCTGGTTTCCTGTGGGCCGTGTTCAAGCAAGTCGCGAGCTGCGTGTCCAAGCACTGAGCAGATTAATTTTACCCACAGTTATCTATTATCTGCCAGAGCATCATAATCTGCACAATGGTGACTATATTCCGAGTCACTACTTGCGCGCAGTACAGGCTAAGGCAATGCCCGGCGAGGGGAAAGGGCAAGCACTAGAAAGGCGGGTGAGGAGAGTAACCTCCTCTCCTATCTAACATTCCTAGTGCTTTCCCCCTCTCCCTAGCCCTTCCCTCCCATATGCCTTCCTAGTGCTCGCCTTTTCTCTCTTCGCATGGCGTTGCATTCACCTGCACTACACACAACTAGTGACACGGAGTATAATTGAAGGACGGTACACTCACAGATGTCAAAGCACTTGAAGAGTTAGCAACTTCGGTGCAATGCCGCTGGTTGCACCTTTGTATCGCCCTTCAGATGGGTTGATTTGCCCGAAGTACCTGGAAAATAATAAGAATGATAGAATAAATCAACGTGCTATAAACCAGGGCTGGGCAGAGACACTCCAAAAAGTATTCGGGAATACAAATACTGAGATACATCTGTTTTAAGGCCCAAAATACAGATACTGAGATACATTTGTCTTTTATGCAATGGTATATCCCCGAGACACTTCTGCGAAACCGGCGAAAAAGTATTCAGGAATACAGATACTTATAGACCGACACGCTGTTTCCAAACAAGCCTGCGTTTGCCCACACTAGGTGTGGGCACTGCGCGTGCGCAGAAACCGAATTCGCGTGAAGTGAAGCGTCTGCGCATGCGCAGTGCCGTCGACAGCGCCACCGCAGCTGCGTGACGTCAGGGCCGCGTGTTGGTCTACAGAAATGCATTTGTTCCCGAACGGTGCTAGGTGGGGAGGGTGTAGTTCGTGGGGAATATGTATGGTCAGTGGCGTACCAACTTGTTTTCGAGTGAGGTGGGAGGGGGGGGGGGCGGTGCCCTTGGTATCCCCTGGGCGCCGCCGGCCAGTCTTTGACCTGCCCAGTGGCGGCTGTTTCAGGGGGGGGGGGGGGCAAACACATGCCTTGCCCCCCCACCACTCTGAGAACTGGGGGCAAGCGCCCCCTTGCCCCCCCCCCTGGTTGGTACGCCCATGTGAATGGTATCTATGCTTTGCTCCTTTTTTGTGCCATTTTATGCTGTTCTCCTTACCTCAAACTCTTCATTTATCATTAATGCCGCTAAAGAAAACATGTCGCCCCCGTTGAACCACATAGTTACAGAACGGTAAAGACTGCGTGCCATGCTTGACGAAAGGCGTCTGCCCAAAATGAAACCTGTTTTGCCGTGAGGGCACATCTCAAACTGTCGTATTATAAGCTTCCGAGTCACCCATAGTGTGGGGAGATTGAACAGAACCATACTTTTTCTTCACTCAACTCCTTTACAGCGTTCTCTCTGCTAAATTGAAAAGAGTAGAGGGCTTTGTAAAAGGAGCTGATTTTGTTATTCTTGTCTGTAACCTTTTTTAAACCAGTTTTTTTTTAATGTCGGTTGACTGAGATGGATTATATTATGGAATGGGTTCATATTATAAATTACGAAGCAACTTGCACCAAACAGATGTTTTGAATCTTATAAAATTATATTAAAAAGGACAACAACTGTAACGAGATACCTAAGTCTGCCAAAGTATTGCGATACATCTTAAATGTATTTCACTACTGAGATACAAATACATTTTTCAAATGTATCTAAATACAGAGATACAGACACTCGAAAGTATCTCTAAGATACTATCGCAGTATATTTGTATCGTGATATTGCCCAGCCTGCTATAAACGGTGACTATCACATCTGGTTTTATATGTGTAATACCGTGAATGTGTGACTGGACAGGTTACATACACTGCCTTCTGTGAGATGCAGTATGCTTAAGTGGTGGAAAGACACATTACAAACATGGTCCTTTGTTGATGTCCTCATATTTCACCACATTATTTGTGTGCTAAACTGTAGTCCTATCATCCATGTGCTACTGCTTATGGTTCAATGGCAACTGTGACTACATCACTTTTCCAGTAGCAGGTACAATTAGGATAAAAATATTAAACAGACCTCAGGGTGATATATCAGTAAAAAAAGAGCCCAAGAAATTACTTGATGATAAATCAGTCAAAAACATCCCCTACATGTATTGAAGAGTAATGATAATGAAACACACGAGCTTCTCCCATTAGTAGAGAACAAATCTTAAATTGCGACCTGTAGCACAAGACACCAAGCTTCGTCCTGTCGTGTGCTGTTCTCATCATGTATAACGTTTACCAACTCGCCCAATTAGCTACCTTAGTACATCAAGCTGCATGAACAGAGCTACCAATGGGTATGTGCACTTGTGAATGATGCAACAAATAAAATACAGACACTGTCATTAGGCATGTTTTTATCAATGAACTAATTGTGCAAATATTGAGTAGCGTTCTCCCCTTTGCAGGAATAGGAAAAACCTTTCGAGTTATTTTTTAGCACATTGGCAATAAAGAAAAGCTTAAAAGCAACAGAATGTAGCAACACCAGGAGAAATCTGTTGCTTCACATGGTTGACAACATCGTTTCTCAGGAGGAACCGAGCTGTACAGAATGTGTGGGTACAGGTAAATTGACTCCAGATAAAGTTGAAGAATCTGCATTATCCTAAGTTGAAGAATAAACAATATCCTGAACATGACTATGAGAAACGTGCACCCATGAACCATTAAATGTTGTGAATTTTTAAGACAGTTTTGATTCACACATGGGATGTTCACATTGTGAATATTTGAAGTAATTTTGTAGTGTTTCTTATATATGTACAAGTTATGTAAAGGGGTCATGCAAGCATGACAAAAAGATATGACAATACAGCAGCGTCCACAGGAACATCAAGTGCAGAAGGGTGTACCTGGGCCGACGGTGTGGCAACGTGTGTGTCACGTGCGGAGCGATTCTCGTCTGTGCAATAGAAATTAACACATGACCTAAACAAGTGCCTAGACCAATTTCATAAATTATGCTTAGGAGTCTGACAAGTAAAAAAGAAAAAGTGAATCAGTGTCCGCAGGATAGTTGATTACATACCTTGCCAGACGGTGCATCAGGGCTGTGATGACCCGGGCAACGTGCAGATCTTCTAGCCTGTGCATCAGAGATTTGAGTCATTAGTACATGTGATCTAACCAAGTACCAAGCCTAATCACACAATATAAGCTTAGCAGTCTGACAAGTAAAGAAGAAAAGAAACAGGGTCCACCGGATAGTCAATTGCTCACCTTGCCAGACGGTGCCTCGGGACTATGGCGGCATCTGCTAGGTGCAGAGCTTCTGGCCTGTGCATCAGAGAATAGTCATTAGCAAACATGATCTATCCAAGCACCAAGCCTAGTTTCACAAGATACGCTTAACAACCTGAGAAAAAGAAAAACAGTCTGCAGCATAGTTGATTGCTTACCTTGCCAGACAGAGCCTCGGGACTATGGTAGCGTCTGTGCTACAAGCAGAGCCTCTCGCCTGTGCATTAGAGATTGAGTCATTAGTATACGTGATCTAAGCAAGCACCTAGCCTAGTCACACAATTTTACTTAGCAGTCTGACAAGTAAAGAAGAAAAAAGAAGAAAACAGGGTCCACAGGATAGTCAATTGCTTACCTTGCCAGAACGTGCCTCGGGACAATGACGGCATCACTGCTGCTAGGTGCAGAGCTTCTGGCCTGTGCATCAGATTAGTCATTAGTAAACGTGATCTAGCTAAGCACCAAGCCCAATTTCACAATATATGCATTACAACCTAAAAAAAAAACAGTCTGCAGGATAGTTGGTTGCTTACCTACCCAGAAAGGGCATCGGGACTATGGTAGCGTCTGTGCTACAAGCAGAGCCTCTCGCCTGTGCAGTAGAGATTAGAGTCATTAGTACACGTGATCTAAGCAAGCACCTAGCCTAATTTCACAATATATGCTTAACAATCTGACAAGAACAAAAAAATCAGCAGGATAGTTGATTGCTTACCTTGCCAGACGGTGCCTCGGGACTATGGCGGCATCTGTGCTACAAGCAGAGCTTCTCTCCTGTGCGTTAGAGATTCGAGTCATTAGTACACGTGATCTAACCAAGCATCTCATGTTATCTCACACACTTCACAGGTGCGTGAGATGACTTGCATACTAAGCAGCACAAGGAGACACTCGCGTTTTTGAACCATTAACACTTCAACACCTAATTGTTGCTGCAGTGTGACAAAGTGTATGCTCCACAAATGAAAAATGCAATAAAACGTGTAGTTTACTTTTACAAATTTTGCTCTAGAAAGAGTCTGACAAGTAGGGTACCAACATGACAATTCAAGGTTAGCCAAACTCGAGCTTCGCAAAAGCCAGCGTCCCGCAGGGTACAGCCACTGCATATGTTTCCGAATAGAGCTCTCAAAGTAACGCCAAACTGAGCACCACACACACCGAAGCCGGTGAATGCTGCCCTAGAGTTCCTGTATAGGCTCCCTACAGGAGCCAGAGTTACGCGTCTGTTATCCACATGCCGACACGCCGCTATTCGCCTAGATCCGATCATGTGAGAGAGCAAAATCCAAGTACTGTGCAGGAAAGCCACCGATACGGCCGCTTCGCCGACGTTGCAAGCTCCTCAGCGTACGTTCCCCTGCTTTTGCCTCCTCCTCCTTTCCTGTTTTCCAGGAAAGGAGAAGGAGCGCGTCGCTATTCGTCGAATTCAGTCACATGAGGAGCAGAATCCCGTCCCGTGCAGGAAAGCCGGTGCTCCGGGGTGAACGCGCAACTCTGGCTCAGGGTTGCCAGGTTGAGCTATAAACAGCCCAATTGGGCTACTGATCTTTGTAGTTGGCGGAAAATCTGGTGGTTGGCTATTTAGCTATTATTGGGCTATTTCATACCGATATTCAACAATTTTCAAAGCACTCGGTTTCAAAGCTTTAACATAATATTTCTGAGCCGGGTAGAGAACAACAATCAACTCAAGAGATTAGGAAAGGAAAATATCCAAATCACAAGCGTGAAAAAACAATATGTGGACCCTCATTGATGTAGGTCGCGGAGGTGCGATATTGTTTTTCTGAAGTTTTTTGCGCGATTTAATACCGCAGGCAGGGGCGGAGGCAGGTGTTTCCAGAGGGAGGAGAGAGGGGGGGGGGGAGGGACAGCTTAACAGATGTTTGAGAACCCCTTCTTTTCGCTACACTAAAATATGCATGCGGAAGCTTTATCCTCTTATTGCCTTCTGTAAAATAAATGTCTTTGTCATGTATAATTTTACCAGTGTTCCAAAGAGATGTTTAAATACCTTGCGTGAACTTTATGTGTTGGGCTATCTCTATAGCCCGACATTTGGCGCGTTCATCCCAGTAGCGCCGGCTTTCCTGCACTTCAAGTCTGCTCCTCACGTGACTGAACTCGGCGAATAGCGGCGCCGCGCTCTATCTCCTCCTCTCCTGGAAAACAGGAGAGGAGGAGGCAAAAAGCGGGGGAATGTACACCGAGGCGCTTGCACCGTCGGTGAACTGACCGTACCGGTGGCTTTCCTGCACGGCATTTGGAGTCTGCTCCTCACGTGATCGGATATCGGCAAATAGCGGCGCGGTGGAAACCAGACGCTCCTCTGTAAGGAGCCTATACAGGAACTCTATCGCCTTGCCTAGAGTTCCTGTCTAGGCTCTCTACGGGCCTTAGAGTTGTCGCGTCTGTTTTCCACGTGCCGCCGCGCCGCTATTCGTCGAGATCCGATCACGTGCCGTGCAAGAAAGTAGACGTTGCAGGCGCCCCACCGTACGTACCCCTGCTTTTGAGCTCGCCGCACGCCTCGAACGCACGGCGCCGCCAGTCGCTAGAATTCAGTCGCGTGAAGAGCAGGATCAACATGCCGTGCAGGAAAGACGGCGCTACGGGGATGAACGCGCAACTCTGGCTCCCGAAACTCTATGCTGCCCTGTCCCGAAGCGCTATCTTCGTTCCATCATCCGCATTGAAAATCGCCTTGCATAACCATACGTGCGAGCGAAGCCGGTAACAAGCGCGAGCATGTTGCTCTGCAGTCGAACGACGTTTCATCGACAGATCGTTTTATCGATACGCGATGATTCATCGCCAGATTGCTTGATCGACAGCACAGATTAGCTTTTTTCTGTAATGAGCCGCCTCAGACTGTTGCCACGAAGCGGCTAGTACGTGTGGGATACACGCGTGACGAAATGTCCCTACACCGTTAAATTCGCGTAACGAGTGTCGATGGAACGTTAGTGTCGACGAACGCGAGTCCATGAAACGTCTGTCCACAAAACGTGTTTTTGGCGAAACGATAGAGACCCGTTGCTCTGAACGACGCCAGCTCTACACGCAAGAAGAACGTTTTAATTTGCGATCTCGTGCCCGTTTGCACTCTCAGAGAACCGGGCACCGCCACCGCGCACACATTCCATAAATACAAAAGCAAGGGAACTCTGACATAAACAGAAGAAAAAGGAAAGCACGTCCTCGACTAGCAGGCCCATGCCTCGCAAAACGCAGCATCGAACGAATGCATGTAAACGTTAGACTTAACTTTATTGGGCGGGCGCATCTTGGTTTGTGACTGCAGCTACGTGCTAAGCATCCTTTGTTAACCAGCGAACCTGATCGGTTTCCAACCACATTCCAAAATGACAGCATCTCCACGTGGGGAATGAGGTTGGTTGGGGCGAAGCTCTGGTGGTGCTGATGATACTGATTTTGTTCATAGGTAGTGCTGATGTTTCTTATATTTTCTATTGCTCATAGGTAGTGCTGAGTTCCGGGTTGCGTTTCGACTTCATTATTATACTCGCTTTATCGTCCGTGAAACGCAGAGCCAGTGGTTCTTCTAGCAGATCAGCTTGGATCCGCTGCAAGCCGTAGGAACGCATCTCCACCGCTTAAGTCAACGGTTCATGTCAGAAAGAGTATGTGTGGTATGGAACGTGGTTATATACGTAGAATTTGACCACAGCGCCCTCTTCTGTATGGACGTTGAGCAGCTACATGCAATGTTTCATCCATGACATACCCAGCTCTTGAGTTACTACCACATCTCAGAGCCCCCTACTCGTCCCGCAGACGTGGCCGAGTGGTTAAGGCGATGGACTAGAAATCCATTGCGGTCCCCCGCACAAATTCAAATCCTGTCGGCTGCGCAAACTTTTTTTTTTTTTTAAGAAGACAGATGGGATGGCAATCGATGTGAGCACGGACGCCGGACAGACAAGGATAGGCCCTAAGGAGTTTCGCCCCTAAAAAAACACACAAATCAAAATGGCGCGAATGAATAAAGACGACGTCGCCCACCAGCCGAAGCAAAAGTATGGCCGAAGCATGCCGAGATGGATGCAGGAGGATGAGGAGGTCAAGTCTCCTAGCAACACGAAGGCCAGTATAACGCGCGAAACGCGATCGCTATCGCGATAGGTTGTCAGTTGGATGACGTTTAACCAGTGACAGGTAATCACGACGCGCGCTACTCTATTACTGCGCGTATTTGTTTGTTTTCGCGCTCCTGATTGCACTCCCTCTCCCCTTGTTGAAAAGGGAAAAGGGGGGCAGGGCGGCAGGGATCGTCTTTTCCGTTGTCATAGGGGAGACTCTCGACAAAATTGACCAGTGCTAAGAAGATAGCTGTAAAAGTGACGGCCACTTTTTACAGTGTGTGTTGGAACAGGATACGGCCCGCAGCTCGCTGACAAGGCGCAAATCCTGTAAATAAACTTGCCGCGCCGTTGTTCATGCGTTGTTCGTGCTCTCGGGAATCTGACAGGAAGCTGCCGATCTCCGAAAACGCAACGTTTGGATGCCAAGAAGAGACACGGTAAATCCCGCAGTTTTCCTTTGTAGAGCGCTTGCGCCTTCTTGACAGCTTAACTGGCATATGCGCGATTGGATCCCGTCTGTAGCCGATTTTGTCAACCACGAGAATACTAGACAGTTGCAACTCTACGTCGACGTCGACATTCGGCCGAGGCGTTGAACCAGCAGTGCTTTAGTCCTAAAGTCTGTTCTCACTCGATCCGTGTTGACGGATCCTCCCATCGTCACGTCTAAATACAAAAGACGCGCTCATTCAAGAAATAATCTTTTACGCACCACGTGTCGCGAGAGTAATTCCTACGGCACTTACTTAAGCTCTACGTCAAACGAAAAGAAAAAACAAAGATGGAATCGACGAGAACGTCGGTTACCGAGAACATTGGTCACCGCAGCCCAACGTCCCAAGATAGAGGAGGGACGAGATTAGACTACTAACCATACTTTCGATGTCATTGTTCGGGCTATTCACACAAAAAAGGTCACGGGAAAGCGACCCTTCCGTCCCTTCCATTCAGCAGGGCGATAGAGCGTACGGTCTGCAGGCACGGAGCGCCTGGGCCTTTCCCGTGAACGAGCTCGGCTCCTTGTCCGCACCGTCGATACGGTCGTAGTGATTCCTGTGACTGCTTCCGGGAATCAAAGGCGTGTACTTGAAGTGTTTTCTTTCCGTTCACTACTTAAAGTCATAATGCGCCCGAAGTCGAAGACATCGGCTTGTAGTTGACATTTTTTTCTTTTTCGTTCACTACTTCAATTCGAAAGGCGCCCGAAGTCGAAGACTATTTAGAAAATTTCCGTCGTTTGGCGCGGCCAAATGCGAGCGACCCAGACATGTCGATCCTCAAAAAGTGCGGAAGACACCTCAGGAAATTCGCGATCATTTCGCATTCGTGAATACAGATTTCTTACATTTTTTTCATACGATAGTTTTTCGTCGTACAAAATGCTTTGTTTATCTGGCATCTGTTTTGACGGCATAATATTGTGGTGGAATAAATATACAACAAAATATATGTATGCAACTTCCTCTAATTATGTGAGACGCAACGTTACTGGAACCGCTCACTTGGGAAACTGTCATAGAGACTGCACAGAAAGAGTGGCACCGATCCGTACTCGACAAACCGAGCTAAAGGCGATCACAACGCCGCCATTTCTCCCGCAGCGGTCACTCGAGGAACTGCGGGTGACTTCTATTTTGATTTTAATCGGCCATTTTCGGGCCAAACCAGGTACTGTGTAAGGGACCTCAGGTGCCGCCCCGGACTCCCCAAGCGGACGCGCCGCGGATTATTACCGAGGTTAATATGCGCCTAGCTAGGGACGCGCTACCTGAAAATCACCGCAGGGGCACGGTTGTATAAAAACAATATTAATTGTACTGCGAAACCTTGCAACCTAAAGATTTCAGATAACAACACGCGCCCTTCATTTTTGTACTAAGCTCCAATAAAAGTTACAACGAAAAGAGTATTCTCCGTAGGTTGTTACGCAAAAGCATGCTTTCTAAAAGCTCAAGGTGACCGCAGTTAAGAGAAATGATACAGAGTGGCGCTGTCGTCGTATTTAGCTTGGTCTCGGTGGACGCGAGCGGCCCAAGTTTCAACGGTGAGTTTCCCAACTGAGGGTTCTAGTAACATTGGTGAGAAGTAAAGTAGCCTTAAAAAATCCATCTGGATTCAATCCATACGGCTCAAGCTTGCCAGCCGGTTGTTGTGCGTCGTGGTGTAATGGTGCACCTGGCAACACCCTCGCCTCGCCTGCCGATTCCTTTGAAAGAGGAGGATTCGCGTGATGGGGAGTGCGAGTAGGCTCGCCGGGTGTCTTCGGTCGAAGGGGGTGCGAGGGGTGCGCGATACACCCACATACACCTTTTTTCTGAGAATGTATGTTTCCGCATATAATACTGGTCGTTTTCAAGAGTACGGTTATTTTCGGTGACGACTTAAGAAATAATTATTCACAACATGATGAAGTTTTTTCAGTAATGTCATAGCTTATAGAGTATTTTGAATGCCTCAGACGGTGAATCTCTTCGTAAAAAGTAAACGCTCATGGCGTAATGATTTGAAAGGCAAATAATAAAGACGCTCCACTGCGTTTCCCGGACATGTGTTTTCCTCGCAAGGCACGTCGTAGCCAGTATTTCTATTGCAGTATTTGTTTCTCTATTTTTACAGTTCGCGTGCGGCTCTATTTTCTCGTCTTGAATTAATCTTTCTAGAGGGAGTATTCACTCAGGTGGACTGCAAAGTTTCAAGAGCAGAGAAATCGCTGTTCGATCAACTTGACTACAGCCAAAGCCGCGACTTGCGGCAGGTGTTAAGTGTACGGAGCCACAGCAGGGTTGAAATTTGGGCTAGTTGGTAGCCAGTTCACGATAAAATATAAGGCGCGCAAGTTTTTTTATTTCGCATGCTTTACATTTTATTTTGTACGGGGCTACGCCGTGGTTGGGCTTGAAAACATCTAGCGCTCATCCTAGCGTGCCACTTGTATGGCAGTGTATTCGGAGTTTTGGCATATTCAACACAGCTAAATAAGGCACGCTCAAGCTACACTCGGAGCAGGGTAACCTTAGTGAGCGCTACATTTCTGCAAATGAGTAATTTTTGAATATAGGAAGTTGCAATGTAGCGGCCATCACTATACACTCCATGTAGTGGTCACATGGAAGCTCCTACATAAAGTTTACAGTAGCGTGTGACATACACACGTGTCTTTTTTTATACTTTAAGGTTCAAAAATGTGGGAGTCCGTTGCATCGGAGCTTTTTTATTCTATAGTTGTTTCTAGAAAAGACGGTAATTTCTGCGTCGATGCCGTCTTCACAGTAGTTTCGTGTGGTCGGCGGGCATCATAAGAGTATACAGGTAACATTATGCTCATTATTAACCAAAATTGATAATTACCCTTTTATTTATTGGCTTAGTTGGTCATGCTGCAATTGCAGTAATAACATGAGTAATGTTTACTGCCTAACCCAATTCAAGCAATCCGTGAAAAGACAACCATCTTTTCAGATATTTATGGTTAAAATTTTGCCTTCGCTCGATTCAACACCGCAAGCTGATTATAATCCCGTAGGAAAGTGACGCAGTTACTTCTGTCCCTCAGTCACTATCATTTAATTTTGAAGCTGGCGCACCCACCAAAGGCACGCCGCCAGTGATAGGTACGAGGAGGCCTGATAAACTGCGTCACACTTCTACGCACTATAATAAGGCGAACCTTTCTGCGTGCGGTTTTGAATCCAACAAGGAAAGCGAATTTTGAAACGAAAAATATCTCAAAGGGCGCTACATCTTTCTTGTGAACAGTGTAACTTGTGTCAGGTCTTTAATAACCGGTCCCGGTAGACTGCAACTGCCACATGTCCAATTGGTCCATTAATTCAAAAAATAAATCAATATTGTTTTTAACTAAGCATACTTTCCAGCAATACATCTTCTCCCAATATGATACCCTTTTTGAATATAACGTTTAGTAACAAAGTTAAGCAGGAAGTAAGTCCCTCGCCCTAAATCAGCATTCATGTAAAGTTGACTATAATCAATAATATTAGTAACCCTTGTCACTTTTATGCTCACATAGGCTCGCTGATTGGCGAATATTAACGCCCCGCATAAAGTGTGCGCTTGAGCCGCTTAAATAATGCAACAAATGTTGGTGGCTACTGTAGAGTCCCCGGGTGTGGGGACGTGTGTCAAGGACGACCAGTCCAGTCGGAGCTCTCAGGAAGACTGTTTTATGTCACGAGACATTCCAATTATATCAAAGAAAACAAGGAAGAGAAAGAATGATGATAGCAATGATAGATAGGACAACACAGAGAAGAAAAGGAAGTGATAACGAAACATGATGAACACAACATTTCTCCCCCCTTAAATGACAAGAGAAAACTAAAAGTGAATATAATACAGCCGAGAAAAAAGAGAAGGATAGAAATAGGACATAGCGTACAAGATACATAAACAACACACCATCAGTTACATATGTCAACACAGTTTCAACACGCATGCGAACAATACAGTTATTACATCGAAACACATTCACATCATTCAGACTTAGGTGTTCCTGGCCAGGAACTTTAAAGCTAATCACACTTACTTACACGCATCGATTTTCATGAACTCCTATGTACACTTCGTTAATCAAACAAAATCGCCATAGTACAAAGGTGGTCGACGGTTTCGACGTGGCCTTTGCAGTCCTGGCAGTCGGGGCGTTTCCATTACACTGTCTGGCGAATGCGCTGCCCCTCCGGAGGGGAAAGGCTCACCGACCGGCGACTGTCCCCTTTGTCCCGAGCCACGTCCCGACGGCGTTGCACATGGCTCCATCCTGAGTTCACATGGGTGTCTTGGGGTCTCGAAGGGTGGCGGTGTATATGGTCGACGCTGTTGTCTTTGCCACCGTATCGGACTAGTCGTGGAAGGCTGTATGTGTGGTCGGTGCTGGTTTCGCTGCGACTGCGTGGGAGTAGCAGCGGTTGGCTGCCAGTCATGGTGGCACCATCTTGCACCTCCGGTAGGGGTTACACCTTGAGGAACTCTTTTAGCTTCACTTGAAGTGGGCTGTCCAAGTGTATCGTTCCTCGTTGCTGGCCTGTTCTGATTCTGCGTGATCGTCTCAGGCTCTGGAACGACCGACAACTTTGAAGCGTTCCACGCCCTGCCATCCTCAAGTCGGTACGTCCATCTCCCGACCTGCTTGATTATTCGCATAGGAGGAGTGAACGCTGGGCTTCCCTTGCGTATATGGCCCGGCTTCTTTACTCTAACAAGATCACCCACTCTAAAACGCGGTGTCTTGGCCGCCCGTCTTCCATCGGTGTAACAACCGCTCTTCTCTTGTCGTTGCCGTACGCGGTCGCGCATTCGCTGCATTTCCTCCATAGGGTTCTTAAGGAACTCCGTGTACGAGAGTCCAAGGATGTGTAGCCTGTTGCGCGGCTTGCGACCGTGGAGGAGAAGAGCGGGAGAAAGTCCCGTAGTAGCGTGCGGTGTACACCGGTAAATGAAAATGTAGTCGAGAACAGCGGCTTGTAGCGATCGGTTCTCGAGTGAAGCACACTGTACGTAGGACTTGAATGTGCGATTAAATCTTTCAACTTGCCCATTGGCTTGCGGGTGGTAGTTCGAGACCAGCTGGTGCTTTATACCACGATGAGCCAGGAAATTCTTAAACTCCTCGGACGTAAACTGGGGCCCGTTGTCACTTACGACACTCTCTGGATACCCCTCGCGCGTGAAGACCATGTGCAGAAAATTTGTCACAGTCTTTGTGGTAACGTTAGGGCAGAACTGTATTTCCGGCCACTTGGAGAAGTAATCGACCATCGTGATTACATAGCGGAAAGCCGGTGGTGCTCTCTCGAAGGGACCGACAATGTCAATGCCGACCTTCGACCACGGCCGCTCAGGCAGTGGGACTGGTTGCAAGGGTGTTGGCGATGTCTTCGCGCTTTTGTCAGCGGTTCTGCAAACACCACATGCTTGTACTGCCGCTTTTACGTCCGCGTTCATGCGTGGCCACCAATAGAGATCACGAAGGCGAGTCTGTGTCCTGACGATGCCTGGGTGACCCTCGTGCGCTCGCGCGATGAGTGGTTTTCTCATGCTCGCAGGAACGACGAACTGATCGCCCCGTAGCAGTAGACCATCGTACACAGAGAGCGTGTCTTTGATGCTGTAGAAGATGGCTTCGTCAGAAGACGACTCCCTCCACGGTGGCCATTCCGAGGTGATAAAGGACATCACGGCGGTCAGTTCCGGGTCGTCAGCTGTTTCCTGTTGAAGCTGAGCCTTTGTGATGCATTCGCCTTCCAGCGCGGTGAAAGACACGATCTCTTCGTCGAAATCTGTGCCACCTTCGTCAGCTGGTACAGGGAGCCTGGAAAGTGCGTCCGCGACCTGATTTTCGCTGCCCCGCTGGTATTCCACTTGGAAGTTATACTTCAGGAGGCGTGTCGACCACCGAGTGATTCGGAGTGGACGAAGTCCAGTTCCTCGCGTGCTCAACAAGGACGCGAGAGCCTGGTGGTCTGTGCGTAAGGTGAAACGGCGACCCCACAGGTAGGCGTGCCATTTCTCACACGCCCACAAGCAGGCAAGGGCTTCTCGCTCTCCCGTGGAATACTTGCGCTCAGCCGGAGTGAGCGTACGTGAAGCGAAGGCGACAGTCTGAACTTCCTTGCCGTGAAGCTGCTGCAGCACTGCTCCAAGTCCATAGGCGGAAGCATCCGTGGCTACGATGATGGGCAGGCCTGGATTGAACATCTTGAGAGTTTTTGCAGATGACAGCAACCTCTTCACACGCCGGAAGCTCTGGTCCGCATCTTGATCCCAAATGAAAGGCGTGTCCTTTCGGAGGTACCTACGCAGAGGTTCCACCTCTGAAGCCAGATGGGGTAGGAAACGAGAATAATATTCAACCATCCCGAGAAACGATCTCAGTTGCATCAGATCTGTTGGAATGGGAGCAGCCTGTAGGGCATCCACCTTTGGTTGCAAAGGAGCGATTCCGGCTCCACTAACTTTGTGTCCCAGAAACGAAAGTTCTGTGACGTCAAAAACACACTTGTTGTTCAGCTTCAAGCCCACGTCAGAAATCCGTTGGAGCACTTCCCGCAGGCGTTCCAGATGTTCTTGTGGGGTCCTGCCGAACACGACAATGTCGTCAAGGTAAAACAAAACACCTTGACAACCATGCAGGATCTTGGACATCATATTTTGAAAAATTGCTGGTGCGGAAGCCAAGCCGAAACATACTCGCTTAAAGCGAAACAGCCCTTCGTGTGTGATGAACGCTGTGATATCACGGCTGTCGGGATGTAAGGGCACTTGGTGGTATGCTGCTGCAAGGTCCAATTTTGAAAAGTGATGTGCGCCGTGAAGCGCATTCAGTAGCTCTTCGATGTGTGGGAGGGGTAGCTGTCAATTACCACCGCTTTGTTTGCGCTACGGAGGTCCACGCACATCCGAATGGTTCCGTCCTTCTTCTGTACTACCACAATGGGTGACACCCATTCTGAGGCATTGATGCGTTCAATGACCCCTGCTTCTTCGAGACGCTTAATCTCTTCCGAAACAGGTTGGCGAGCAGTTTGTGGAATTCGCCTCATGCGATGTTTGACAGGTGGAACTGAAGGACGAATTCTCACCTTGCACTCGATTCCCTTGACTCTACCCAGGCCAGGGGTGAACAGATGATTAAAGTGCTGGAGACACGGTGGAAGTTTCGGCTGTATAGATGCAGGCTTTGCCGGCGTAGCTGCAGACGGTGGCATCACTGTCGCTTGTGCTTGCGGCTGTTGACGAGCCGCCCACTCTTCCTCCAGCGCCGCCGAAAAGTCATCCGGTGGTGACGGTACGCCGGTTGATGTTGAAGAGTCTGGTTGTCGACCTTCTATGATGTCAGCAGCCTGTGTTTGTAACAGAGAAGGATCTGGCGGGCTCGATGACGCTTCGTCAAGTTCACCGGTCTCCGTGTAGAAGCACGTTTTGGTTGCGCCACTCACTTGAATGTCCAGTGCCACTATAGCGTCCATGCCAAGTAGCGACGTGCCTCTGTCTGCGATGTAAAACAAGACTTGTGCCTGTCGCGTCTTGAACATTACTGTAGCCGTGAAGGCACCCAGGACGTTGATGGGTTCA